>OV651813.1:89431106-89736106 GCA_927349885.1 Psylliodes chrysocephalus
AAATATTGATTTCCATCCTTTCTCTTTTCCCCTTTTCTACCAGCTAAATATTATCAAAAAACACCGCTTGTCACCACTGTAACAAGCAACTAATCTAAAGGACCACCGCTAGTTACCAAATATAACAATCAGGAAATCTAAAAATATATAAATTATATATAAGATAACGAAAATGTAAAAATTGGCATTTATATGTAAATCAATTAAGTATCTCAAACAGAACATTTTAAAAATAAATTAAAGAGATTTATCCATGGTTCACAAATCGCTGCACAAAAACTTTACTTTACGCATTACTTTGTTTCGGGACTTAGGGTCCCGAAACGAGTGTTCTCGCCTTTCGGCAAGATGTTTGGTTTTCAGTCCTCATCGAGTCTTTATCTTCCTGTCTAATCTCTATATTTAAATCCAAAATTTACGTGACAGTTTTACATTTTAGAATATCAACGTACTATCTTAGATAATTCACTACTTCAATATAAGCCATTGATTAGAGTTATATCCATGTTGATTTTATTACCATACGTGTGTTTTCTTTTGAATATTAGTTTAAAATATTATAACATACTTTTTACAATTTTTGGAAAATTTTTTATATTTTCAAATAATAATGCCAATTATTACATTATTATTCATGTAGTTGTCAAATTATTACAAGAGAGTATGGGAAGAGTCTTGTTATAAGGACTGTTTATTGTTATAATTCGGTATTATTGAATAATTATTGGCCCTAAAACGCACAAAAAACTTTCAAAATTACAATATGGAAGAATATTTGCATTTCTAATACCAGTTATTATTAGTTTAATGAATTTTTGTCCATCCAACTATTATAGTTGAAGGTGTTTACCAGGAAAACACAATAAATTAATTAATACTTTAATAAATTGTAATCTCTGTATCTGTAACGTGTGGAGGGTGGGTTACCCCCATGGAACTTAGGCCTAATTAGGCCCATTGTGCATCCTCCTAAGATGATAGGAACCTACTAGCTCGAGAGTCAGCCTACATATTTAATGTAGATAACAACGTCGCCAAGAGGTGCTTCTTATTATATCGGCCGGTGTTAGCCGATACTCGCCAAACACAAATCTTCTAATAAATAAGATCGTCGAGCAATCGTAAAGGATATGCTCGATGGTCTCATTTTATTTGTTCGCACCCTCTGCAGAGTGCGGATTCTGACAGCTACATGATATGGAGATGCTTCCGTACTTGGCAATGACCAGTCGGAATGCCTGTGACTAGGGGCAGATTCTGTCTAGTCATATCCAAGTGTTTGTTTTCTGCAGTGTTGTCAGGATAACTTAAGAGCTACCTGACAACTATGCAGTTTCTGGTTTCACCCCATCTTTCCTTGAATTTCACAAGGGAATGTTCTTTAATTAGGTCTGTCACTACCGATTTTGTCAGTAAAATAGAAGTGCCAGGTCCAAAAAGTATTTGGTTGGCTGCTTTCTTGGCTAGTGAATCAGCAAGACGAGGGCTACCTTTCGATGTGGCGTGACCTTTCATCCATCTTAAGGTGACCACATTGTTGATGGATACTTCGGCCAAAGCTTCGTGATATTGTAGTACTAACCCTAAATAAATTCGTGGTCTGTTTAGGGTGAGTAGTGCTTGTCTGCTATCTGTATAGATGAGCATGTTCCTTCCAGTGATATTGTTTCTGGTTATTTCTTTTGCTGCTACGAGAATCCCCGTTAGCTCTTTTTGAACTACACTGGCACTATTGCTTACAGCCCATTTTATGTTTAGGTTTAAGAATCTGGAGTATATTCCACATCCTGAGCCTTGTTTTGTTTTAGAACTGTGGGTGTAGATATGACTCGTACCTGCCACTTCTGGTTCTTCTATTTGTTCTATTATAACTTTATATGGCTTATGGAAGATATACCTCGGTGACATGGAGTCCATGTTCGCTTGAAGCAGCATCCTGCCAAAAGTGACGTCTCGCCTCACCAGATCCTATATCAGGTTCTATTCCAACCGTGCGGAGGCGTGTCATTGTCGTCAGAGCAACCTCCTTGATGTAAATATTAAGGGGAATGAAACTAAGAATGCCATCCTTTAGGGTCGCCAAAACCTAGGGTCCAAAAAAAATTTCCAAAAAAAACAAAAAAAAATTAATTTTAAAATAAAAGTTGAGAAATTAAATAGGATTAGGTATAAATACACACGAAAGTTTATTAGTATATCATCCAGTTACAGCCAATTGCTATGTTGCGAGAATATATCAGGCGGTAGTTTCTTGATTTTTCCTGTTCAGACATAAATAATGCCTGGAGCGCCATAGGCGTTTTTAAATCGGTTAGTTCACTGGACCGTACAACAAGTGCATAAAAAGAAGTAATCCTATTAATTTTTACATTTAAAGTTATTTTTATTTTGTCAAGTGTTGTGTTGTATAATATTTTGTTTACTACTTTTTTTTTCTAAAAAATTAAGTGCTGAATACCTGCTGACTACAATTTCAATGGTTTGATTTTTTATAAAATGGTAAGTGTTTCCTACGTTAACCATCAACGTTAACTCTTTATAGGATACTGGTTATAATTAATTTTTTTTTACCCAAATATCTTTTTGTTAATTGAAATGTCATGTACGATTTTAAAAAAGTTATTGGTTTTTTATCCATAACTCGCTTAGTTTTTATGTTATTGATCTTTTTACCATTTTGTAGGTTTTTTTAAGGGCTATAAGATCAAAATATTTTAATATTTTTTCTGTCTTTATTTTTAAAAGGATTTAAGATGAAAGGGCTCGAACAAATTGCTTTTTACTTAAATATGCAAACTTGGTTCATATTAGTGTGCTTACTTTAGTAGATAATTTCTAATTCCCATGAGTACTAATTATGTATTTGTTTTTTTCAGGATAAAAGAAAGAGACCTTGAGGTGCGAAGTTTCGCGAGCAAAAGAAACTGAGACTACAAGAAAGGGAAAAATGGCTGGATCTTTAAAGCACTTCATGCAAAACAATCAAGATTCCACGAAGACTATCGATGCGACCGAATCTCAAGATTATAAATCCGTAATATCAGTAACCGTGAGTGGAGCATCTGAAATTTCAACAGAGGCGACCACGGTAACATCAGGTCCTGCAAAAAGTGGCGGCGGTCGTAGCAGCAAAATAGCTTCTACTGATGCAGAGCCCGATGAAGCGATGACACCATTATCGTCTACAGCACTTTAACAATCCACTTCAGGTATTTCAGCTTATGTAAGAAGTTCGGTAATGTCAGCTACTGAAATACCTGCTGCAAGTGACAATTTTGATGAAGGCCTTAATGAGGCTAGTGCGATATAATTCCATCCGACCCCGGTTTGTGGCCCGAGAGAATCACCAATAAGATAGCTAGAATATTTGTTAAACGTGGTGCGCCCTTGATAGACATCCGTTTTAGCTTTCCTAATAATAAAGAAAAAGTTTTCGTGCAAATACTTTGTAAGAAGTCTACAAATGGAGAAAAAGTCGAAAGGACTTGGCTTATTTATTCTATTTCTAAAGAATATGTATTTTGTTTTTGTTGTAAGTTGTTTTGTAAAACTTCTAACACTTTTTGTGATACAAATGGAGTATCTTTGCTAATGAAGAGACACGAAACGTCAATTTTACACAACAGTTATATGAACACTTGGGTAAATTTAAAAAAATGTTGGAGACATCTACGACTATTAATGCTCATTACCTGCGGATATTAGAAACGGAAAAAAAATTGGCGCGACGTGTTGGAAATAATTATTACGATTGTTACGTATTTATCTACACAATGCTTGGCATTTCAAGGTTCTTCTAAATTACTTTTCGAACATGATAATGGAAATTTTCTAAAAGCTTTTGAGATGATTGCCTCTTTTTGTTTAGTGATGAGACCTCACGTTAGCCGAAGGAGTAATTCACAAAAAAAATCTGTTAAAATGACTCGTTATTTAGGCGTGCAAATACAGAATGAAATAATTGAATTATTGTCGTCTAAAGTAAGAAATAATATTTTAGAAATGGTTCGCAGTTCAAAATATTTTTCAATAATATTAGATTATATACCAGACACTAGTGATACTAAGCAAATTAGTCTTGTTCTGAGGTATGTTGTCCTTCACCACTTCGAAAAAGGTTGAAGTTAAGGAAAGTTTTATTGCGTTTAATCCAATACTGGACTCTATAGGGGAAGGGATATACACATTTGTGACAGAAATTTCTATAAAATTAAATTTAGATATAAAAAATATTAAGGGATAAGGTTATGATAATGGGGCAAATATGAAGGGAAAGCATGTTGGGCTTCAAAAACGCATTCTTAATACGAATCCGAGAGCCCTTTTTGTACCTAATACGGCTCATACTTTAAACATAACATTAAATGACGCTTCTAAGGTGTTAGATGTTACAATAAACTTTTTTAATCTTGTGCAAGAGTTATATAATTTGTTTTCGTCATCCACAAAAAGGTGGGATGTTATGAGAAAAAATGTCTCTGGGTTAAGTTTAAAG
Source organism: Psylliodes chrysocephalus (assembly GCA_927349885.1). NCBI lineage: Eukaryota > Metazoa > Arthropoda > Insecta > Coleoptera > Chrysomelidae > Psylliodes > Psylliodes chrysocephalus. The sequence goes on from OV651813.1 coordinate 89,435,602, forward strand.
CCTCAAAGTGAGACAAGATGGTCCAGCAGAATTGATGCAATAAAGCCCCTTAAACATTATTTAATTAAGGTTTGCAAAATTATTTTAGAGGTAGCTGAAGATAATTCCTTTCACATTGATTCAAGACATAAATCAAGTTACCTCTTAACACCTGTACAAAATTTTCAATTTATTTGTGGAATTATTATTTGACATGACGTTTTATTTTATATAAATATTGTCAGCAAACAAATGCAAAGTGCTACAATTATTATTAAAGTATGCCAAACCTACCAAAAAAATTTAGTTGATCACTTCCAGCAATATATATCTGACCAATCATTTCAAGAAATTCTTGTACAAGCGAAAGAGGTAGCACTCTCTCTCGAAATTAAAGAAGACTCACTCCGTAACCAACGGTCAAGAGGAAATTTAAATCAAAACTGTTTGACTATGAACACCGAAATGAGACCCCCTCATTATCCAAAAACCGTCTTTTAAATTAGTTTTTTCCTAAAAATTATAGATCAAACTTTAAGCTCTTTAAAAAACCGATTTGACTTATTAAATGAGTATGATAATATTTTCGGATTTTTAAGCGATATATTCAAATTAAGTGACAGCGATCTTTTAAAACGTTCTTTTGTTCTTGAAGAACGACTGACAGATCAGGATAATAAGGATATAGACTCCAATGATTTGTTTTATGAAATTAAAGCGTTAAAGTTGTTTTCATTACCTGATGATACTGACCCCTTATGTATTTAACAATGTATATTTAAAAACAATTTAATCTTCACCCTTCCAAACGTAAGCATTTCACTAAGAATTCTTCTGACATTGCCTGTATCTGTAGCTTCTGGCGATTGGTCTTTTCCAAAGTTAAAAATCATTAAAAATTATTTAAGATCGACAATGCTTTAAGAAAGATTGTCTGGGTTAGCAATATTAGCAATTGAACAAGAAATTTTTGATATTATAAATTTTAGCGATGTAATTAATGAATTTGCAACAGCAAAGTCTCGGAAAATATCGCTAATACAATAGCTATTTTTGATTATGCTAATGTACCTAGCTATCATTTTTAATTTTATAACGAAGTTACCCAGGTATTTGTTATCAGAAGTATCTGCATATTTTTTAAAATATCTAAGTATAAGTAGAAAGTAGTACTTATATTTATGTAGACATTAGGAAATATTTCTGTTATTTGTTCCTAAAAAAATATGATTTTTAGTTTTGGGTTATTTTCTAGTATGTGTGAACAAGAATTTATTTTAATTTTTGTTATGATTTTATTCTGTATGCTCCATTATGATATTTTAGTCTACAAATAAATATGACTTCTAAAGTTCAGTTTTTTGCTTTATTTCAAGCACCTACCTACCTCCAAAAAAATAAATAAAAAAACATGATCCAAAATGCCATAAGGGGCGCCAAAATCCTTTTTTGCACACAGGCGCCAATAGCCCTTATGGGGGCCCTGAGTAATAGCATATTATATAAAAAAATCCCTCTACTATACTTTTCATATTGGTTCGACCGAAAAGAATAAACATTTGCCGTCTTTCAGTTTTCGTTAAATAACAAGGACGTATGTAGTTCTGTTGACATTTCATGCTTCGTGGAGCAGAGTTTGATATCCGACGTTGGCCACCAGAGACAACGTTCGGGCCAACAAAAACATTCTAGAATTATTACTTGTGTGGCTCAACCCACTAACGATATCTTTCAAAAATTCTTATTTGTGAACGGTCTCGTTCCATAAATGGCTATTTCGAGAATTAACTATCTGATATCTTGAATTTTTTAAATATTAATAAATTGATCTAATAATTTGGAAACTTTTTTCCCATTTAACCGACTTTGCATCTCTAGTTGTTTACAAAATCATAATTATGTATATTTAAATTGTCTACAACTTTATTAGATCTGAATTTACTTACTTTCATAGTGTAAAGCTTCTAATTTAGAATTTGAGCAAGTCGAATGCTGTTGTTTGTTTAGTCTACTGAATAGAAACAGTCTCTATTTATTTGCTGCACGTTAATTCATTGGTACAGGTGTGTTTGCATTAACTTTGTAGACACCTTTCTATATTGTGAACGTTATTCACGTAGAGTTGAGGGGATTTACTTCTATTCCGTGAACCAAGCTTAATAAAATATTTAAATAAAATAAGGAAACACAAAATCCCTACCACAAAATAATATTATATATTAAAAATATATTCAACCAGTTTCGGATTAATATCGCTTATCATCAGATCTAAAAAATGATAACAAGTAATTAAGTCGTTAAAGTGATTGGTACTGATCTCTACAATTTAAAACCGACAATATAACGATTGTTTAATTTAAAATAGTTTATTTATTTAAAACAGTTTATTTATAATTTATTTACACCAGTAATAATTTATTTATTTAATACTTAATCACTACCTATTATAATTCACAATATTATATAGTGAAACTTTAACTTAACGAAGAAAGAATTCATTTAAATATAAAATTATAACGGTCTGGAAAGAGCCAATCCTTTGTAGAATAATCTCTACATCTTCCTTCACGCGTCGGGTCGCATGGAGAGAAAATTCCAGCAATATCTCGATCATGAGTCGTGTCTAGATGGCCATGGCAAGACTCTACGGTGCGGTAAAGGTCAAAGAACAGAATTGGCTGTAGGCGATCGCACGACATCTCCTTAAGAGGAAACCGGACCTCTCGCGGAAGCAAAAATATTTTAAGGATTTTCTAATATAACATTTTATTTATATGCTTGCCATTGAGAATATTTCGTGATATTATGTGTCTGAAGAATATTGAGAGCTTTAAATTTGTGCAACAATAAGGCAGCACTCTACAGAGACATTTAAGAAAAAAAGGTGGAAAATCATCTTGTTTTACAACCACTAGATATTTATTAAAACAGAAGACAAAAAATTTTCACAGATTTAACACAGGATGGTGCGGAAATGTTTTATTTGAAATTTCTGTTAAACATTTTCAAAATAAATACTTGTTAAAGGTTTACAAAAAAATCAAGGTTTTTCCACCCTAAGGTTTGTTATTGTTGGTATTTCCCGAAAATTTCAGAAAAATCGAACTAAAAATAAAGGCTCAGAATAAATTATAAATTTTAAAAATGTTCGGTTTGCTCTTAAGAAATAATTCTTCCTGGAACTAAAACTAAATGATTGTATTTGCAACTGGAACCACTTTAACAATTTTAATTTACATGAAAATAACAAGGAACTGTTTTTGCAGACATATGGACACTAGGCGAATGGCGGCAGAACAGTATTTGGACCTCCGTATCTTGAAAGATTACTTCCACCATGTTTCTAATAATCCTTAAATTCAGCTGGTTACTCTCTATCTTTGGAATGGCTAGTTTTTGTACATTGGAGTCCAGTACGTGCTTCTTTAGAGTAAGTAATGCTTCCCATGATAAGTAGCTCGACCTCCGAAGGTTTCTTTGTTACCAAATAAAAAAGGTAACGTGATCCATCTTGATGTGTCGATGCTTTTCCAGAAGCTGGTAACTGACTTTGAAGTTCTGGCAATCGACAAAACTTCTTCCGAAACACATATGCCAGACCTCAAGCATCGTTGATGCTAGCGGAAGTGCTATAGAATAGCCGCTAATCTTTAGGAATCATGAGCAGATCTTCTTGTGGCTCAGTTGTAACACCGTGTCTTGTTTTTCCAGTATCTACATATGCACTTATGAATTCCTTAAAGACAAGGTCAAGTATTTCTTGGAGATGATTTACTTCTTCTTCCTCATCATGGTCACTCTCAAATGGTGCCAGCAGGTTTTGGTGCACTACCTTTGGTTTACTGTTCGGCATCTTGATTATATGCTAAATAACATCGTTATTTTTTTTTAATGAGGTATGGACCTTTCCAAGACCTTTCGAGCATTGAAAAATAACCCTTCTGTCTTTTTGGGTTATGGAGCCAGACTTTGCTGCCTTCCTTAAAACATCCTTCTATGGCTTGGGTATAGTATCGTTTCTTCATTCTGTCGCTGGCGATTTGAGATGTGAGCGAACCAGATCATGCATTTTGTTAATTTTTTTTTTCGTAGCTGGATTACATAATCTTCACCGGCTAAGTCTTCTCTAGGTTGGCATCCAAACTCAAGGGCACTCCTAATCTATAATCTACTGATAAATTATTTTATCATCACGTCTGCGGCCTCTTCATTTGGAATGAGGTAGAATTTCATCTACTTCATGAAATAATCCATAACCACCGTCCTTGGTCATGGAAAATGGTCCAGCAATATCTAGGATAATCCTTTTAAATGAGCTACCGACGTGTATTGCTTCATGGGGACCTTTCTTTTTCATTGGGATTTATTAATCGTAGCACAGGTGATACATTTTTTACATCAATCTTATATCATCGAAACTGTTTATCCACGAACTCTCCGTAGGGTTTTCTTAACACCGAGATGTCCTCCTGATGAACTGTCGTGTAACTGACGAAGTACTTCAGCTACTCTAGTCTCTGGAATGACCAACTGTCTTCTGTTTTAGAAACCATCATAATTCTCTAGTACTCGCTTTAATAAGCCTTCTTCCAGAATAAAAGAGACTCACTGGAGAGAGTTTCGATACTTTTTGCTAAGTAGATTGACGATTGTCTCCTTCCATTGTCGCATCTGCTTTGAAACGAGATCGTTTTCATGTTCCTCTCTAAGTTTGGCAAGGGCTCTCTCATCGTTTATAACCGCTTTTCTTCGTATTGTAACAAATTTGTCCAACCCTGTTCCACCTAGAGTTCCTTTACCTACAGCTTCATTGCGTTTCGAAGATTCCAACATGACAGGCGTTCCTTTCTCTACAATCCTTTTTGACTGTGTTACACTTATGATTTCACATTTATCAGGCACCACCGTTCCTTCCTGTACAGCCACCAGCACGGTTTTTCACTTCGTAGTGTACTTTGGACGTTTGCGCAAACTGCTTAAATTTCCCATTTTACCTCAAATTCAGTACTTAATAGTCTTCGACTGCTTCTCAATAATGCTTTTTATTATGTGAAAAAATTGGTCAAATTTCCCTGTTCTTCTTATGTTACTGTCCTTACTTCACTGTGTGCACCAGAAGCCAGCGTAGCCGGTTCATATTCAAAAGCAGCGGACAAGACCTAAACCAATTTTTTTGTGACGGGCCAAACGGAGTGTTCTTTGTATTTTATGGTCACGAAGTTCATCAACAATTGCTTGAACAGCCAAACATTCAATCATGTATTCTGGAGCTGATGAGTACGCAAATCACACCAACCTGACAATACTTAATTCGTTTTTTTAAAGGCTCTCGTCACGTTTCTGTTTGCGATTTTTTAACTGTATTTGGTAGACCTGTTATGGATGATGTAACATAAACTTAGTTTTAATAATAAAATATTTAAAGTCGACTGTTATAACTTTAATTTCTTGTAATTAAAAAACTTCGAAAAACTAAACACGTCTTACATCATTGCCTATAACGCTGAATCTTATGATTGTTTCTTTGCGGTGTTGCCACGTGCACTTAATTATCCGACAAGACCTGCTGTAAGTGTTCGTGGCCATATCGCTTGTTTAATCTCTTTATTTTTCAAAGTCATCCATCTTTTCCACAGGTATAGATGCATCTCCTCGAAAACATCGGACTGTCGATTCTGAAGCGTGTGGAAGAGGAATCTGTCGAGCACATTTTATGAACCTGCTCCGCTTTGGAAAGAACCATGTTCCAGATCTTCGGATTTACTCGACTGGAGCCTACCGACTTTAAACAAGTCTCAACCAATTCAACCATGGCCTTCATTAAAAGGTGTGGCTTGGACGGTGAACTATAAATTATTCATTAGCCACAATAGATTCATCTGGGTCGCAGTTAAAGGTGATGAGAATCATCCCACTCTTTTTCAACCTAACCTTCAACTATCTCCTCAAAGGGCCATAGACAGATGTATTACCTTTTAAGTGTAAAGGTTAAAGAAAAGGTCCTTTATTTCTCACAAGTCAACTTGTGAGAAATAAAGGACCTTTTCTTTAACCTTTACACTTAATCCCTACTACTCACATATGGCTACCCTCACTCCAAAAGTATTACCTTTTCTCTTTCAAGCCAATCGTTCGCTCCCGCAGCTGTTTCGAACTGTTTTAGATAACTGATCCACGATATCTTTCAGTTTACAGCTCCTTGCAATTTCAACTTTGACTTCACTTCATGGCACTTTTTTTCACCGTCCTTTGCCTGTTCTGTATGTTCCAATTCTTCTATCTTATTTTTCATCTATTTTATTTTCTCTGCTACCTAAAACATCTTGTTTTCCTTATCACCAGAGATTTCATTTTTCAGAAGAAATTTCATCTTCCAATGAAGATATTTTGTTTTCTAACTCGGAAAAAATTGCGATTTTTAAAGAAGATATGTCAGAAATCACCTTTTCTTCTAAAAAAGAAAATCAGACGAAACTTTACTTTCTAAGGAAATAATGTCAGAAAAAACTTTAGTTTCCAAGGAAGTAATGTCAGAAAAAACTTTAGTATATAATTTTTTATAGAGAAAACATCGGAAAAAATTTATTGTAATTTTAGTTTTTAGGGAAGATATTTTACTTTCCATATTGGAAGAAATTGTCGAAATTATAGCAGAAAATGCATCATTCGAAAATTGATACGTTTCTGGATTCAAACCTTCGCTTTTTATTGCTTTATTAAGCCGCTCTGCCAGCTGTTTCTTTCCTGTCGTCTCCAGCTCATGATTTTCTAATTCCCAACATAACTCCGTGACTTTTAAATCACACAGTTTTTTTAGCCATTTTTGTCCACTATTTATTTATAATCCCACTTCTGACACCAAGGAAAGGATTGTTAGATTTCAAATAGTTTATTTATTTAAAACACTTTATTTATAATTTATTTACATCAGTACTAATTAATTTATTTACTCTTAAGCACTATTATAATTCTCACTTCTAATTTATTTTTACTATTTATCTTCATTCGACAACATTTATATTAAAACTTTAACTAAACGGCGAACGAATTTACAAATAAATAAAATTTTAAGAGTCTAGAAAGAGCCAATCCTTTGAGAAAGGATCTCAAATTCTCTATCCGCGCGTCGGACCGCATACAGAGAAAATTAAATAAGATAATCAAGAGTGATCCACAAAAATATTTCTAGGTAGGCCATGATCGACAGACATTTAATTTTTGAAAAAACTACTTTAGAAATATGTTTTATGGTTCACTCCTTATTATATTTTGTCATAATTTTAATAAAACAAAGTTTTTCTGTGTCACATTCTTAATGAGACACTCAGTACATGATAACTGGCATTAGGAATGTAAATATTCTCTCTTAATGTAATTTTGAAAGCCTTTTATACTGTATAAAGCCTCATGTTAAGTATATTCCGAAATATAAACATAAACAAACTTTGTAACAAGACTCCTGTATTCATTTGCAACTACGTGGATAAAACCGTGAAGGCTTGTAATTCGGTTTTTGGAAACAAAATTGCTCTAGTAGTTTATTGTTATTTTAGTCCAACTCTGGGTATTATTCTTATAGCCAGTTTGTGCAATTAAAATGTTTACCTTATAAAATGCTAAGCGATCATAGAACGAAACAATCCAAGATATATTCTTTCAAAAATATCTGAATTTACTCAATTCTGAAGTTTTCTTATTAGAAATAGAATACTGGATATTTTCTAACTGAACGCTTCTATATAAAATACCAATTTAAAGAGACATCTAATGTTCCTTTTTTTATAAGGTGATAATGTATTCCTGACGAGACATTGGCTGGATATCAAAAAATTTTCTACTGTGATTAAACTTTAATAGAACTGATTGTTATTCTTCATACGAAATCTCGTTGGGACGTGATTAGAGTATTTCTGTTTAATCCAGTTGGTTGAAACCTGACTTTTGGATGTTTGTTTTTTTATTTGGTAACCGTGAAGAAAATTTGATGTCGGTGGAATAATTATCACGTCCTATCCTTTTTAGTAATAGACGATCCCAGCACTAATTAAAAGTCAATTTAATATTAATTGAATAGATTGCTAGAGTTGGAAACAAGTATAAAGAATGGAAAATAGCAGATGGTTAATAAGAGAGAAAATGTAAATAGGGGAATTTTAATTCACAATCTACAAAATTAAAATAACAAAATTCGATTAAATTGAATACTGCACAAGCCTAGGCTTGATTCTAATTATAACCAAATACATATAAAATTAATATCAATGTGAAATAGTATTATAGGTTGAGATATAGGGGAGAGTGGGGCACAGAGGACCACTTAAGGCCAAAAGTCGTCATACTCCTTTATCATTATTGATAAAAATTTCACTATGTAAGATACTGGGGCTACACCTATGCAGTATCGACTGATGCATATACCTGTACAACATCTTACTTGGTATTGATTCTATTCTGAAAAGTTTGACTGTAGGTATTCGGTCCTCTCTGCCCCATACCTTGGGGCACAAAGGACCGCTGTGTTACTTGTATGTAAAAAAACTTATTCCAAATTTAATGATGAGAAAAAACAGGTTTTATTGAAAAACGAACCACAAAACACAATAATAATGGTTTATATTTAAAATAAAACATTAATGCTCATTTTTGACAAAAATAAACGCTAGGTTCTTATCTTAATCACACTTTGCGCATAGGAGCTGATCGTCATCTTCTGATGCACCTGCACACATTTGGTGGGCCCAGTTTCGACACAACTGCATTGAATCCACCCTTCTTCAGGTTAGAACTTTAAAAATTTTCCAGAACAATATTGTAACCCCCAAAACGTTACTTTAAGTTCAGTTGTCCCTGATGTCAACCTTGTAGCTCCGGTTCACTCAAGTGGAGAAGGGAGTGGGTGATTACTTCGTAATCAGGGAAAAATAAATTATTTTAGCTGTTCTGTTAACTTGGACGCCAGGTAAATCTACTATACCAAGCCACTACAAATCAGAAAAGTCCTACTTTTAAACCTACCAAATAAATAGGAAAATAAAAGACAACCTTAACTCAAACCTTGTTTATTTCCTAATTGGAAGATAGTTTCCCCTTAGTTAATGACCCCCTTTACAATTAGTGCGCTATTAGCGACTTCAAACACAATTCATATGCTAGAAGGACTAGATTTTTACTTACATACCTAAGGGCTAATCATAACCCCAAATTAATACCAGTATTTACAATTTTTTTAGCGCAGTGTACAGAAATTAGACAGGGTTAGTTCATTGAATCTTAATAAAATCAATAATATTACTTGTCAGTACCCCATTAAAATCCCCAATAAAATCAATAGTATTACTTCTCAATACCCCACGGTCATTAGCGTTGGATCCAAGGCGAAAGACATATCAAGCGCAACTCATAGAAAAGGTTAACTTCATTTAATATTAAAAATCCTGTAATTTCTGTATATTACAGAAGTTCATATCCAAAATACTTATAAACTAAAATAGTATTTGTTTCACTAAACAATGTGAAACATACTCTTATTATAAAACACTATGAATTATGATATATGAACTAACCATGAAACATAGGCAATGAGGGCCTTTAATAGCATATGAACACAACGTTATTTGATCAAATAAATTCATAAAGAAAACTGTATACATATACGTATCAGTGGTAGACTAAATAATAAACCCCAAATTATAACCGAAATGATAGAAAAATAAATGCATAATTTCCACTTATCTCCTGATCCGTGCTATTCAAGGCTAGCGTTGCCGCCTGTGGCATGTAATCCTATGATACCAAATCTCTGATGTTCTAGAAAAGTAGATGAGGTGTTCGAACCCCAAAATGGCTGTTCTTCGTTAAAGAGGAAGTACATAATCAATACCAGTCAGGAAAACGCTAGTACTAGGCAGTATCTTCACTACCATACAGCTGCACTGTGCCCAGCAACAGTAGCAGGCAACACCGGTACCAAGCAACACCGGTACCAAGCAACACCGGTACCAAGCAACACCGGTACCAAGCACCCTCTGTTCCGGAGGGTGTAACTTCGAATCAAACAGGAAATGAAATCTGCGTAGAACTTCTTAAAGACCAATTCTCCCTTCAATATATAACCCAATTACGATCGGTCTCCAACCATCAAACTGCTACAGGACGACGGATGGGTTGAACTTCAATATTCAATGCTCCTCAAGATGAGATGGGAAAGCCGGCACACAATCACATAAAAAAATACCGGTCTAACTTCGCGTTAACCAACTTCAAAACGTACCATCAATGCTTCCCATAAAATAGAGACACTTTTACTAGACTCCCCACGCGGGATGATATACAAAATCACATAAAAAAAGTAATAAGTCTCTTAGCGAATTTTCAGTTCAACACCTCCATTAACATTCCTTGTTGGAAAGAAAGACGAAGCTGCCACGTGTTACAAATTACGCCGTTCTTCGCCCCCTAGCATAAAACCTCGACTGCGCAGAATCACTTCAAAGAAAATCCCTTTAAACCAATCGCCACTGTCCGATCTCTAGAAATTATTGTTGGTTATACTGTGCGACCAATGACCTTCTTCAACTACTAGAATACGACCATTCGCATTCAGGCTGACAGCTCTGTTAACACTGCTCGACCAATAAGAAAACCCAAAAATATGCCCATGAAAAGCAACCACCGCTTAAACGAGCACTCCTTAGTTCATGAATCACTGGCGTATGAATCGAAGTCAGACATATGACGTCCCTTGTCCTCCGTCAAGCAGAGAGAGAGAGGCATTACCTAAGAATCACTTATCGAACAAAGATAGACATCTCGAAATGCGACAGGCATACTTCATGAAACTAAATGACATACGACATCAGTTTTAACCTACAAAATAACAAAAACATTGTAAACAACACTTCTACAAGTAAACAGTTTTATTGAGAATCATAGTGAATTTCAGTGTAACCTTGTAAAAATTATGTGAGCCCTAAGGAGGAACATTTACCCCAGTTACGCTAAATTCCTTTTGAATAAAATCAACAAAATACAGAGGTTATTGTAAACAATATCTTAAGAGTGAAAACTACTGCTGAAAACCATAGTGAAATTAAGTGTAACCTTGTAAAAATTATGTGAGCCCTAAGAAGGAACATTTACACCAGTTACGCTAAATCCCATTTGAATAAAGCTGTGTTTTCTCGAAAATCTAATGAAGTTCTACGACAGGAGCATATTCAAGGTAATTTCTAGATTATAAGTTAATTCTCTGCTAGTTTTGAGACAGAAATAGGCGATAAGGCATAACGTTCGATTAAAACCGTTACAATATATGCATTTTAGATTAATTTCATCGTCTGATTCGCTAGAATCGTCATCCAGCCTTAGTTGTATTTGAAGTTTCTTTCTCTTTTTTGATAAACCGTGGCTATTTTGCAGACTTTTTCCTTTTCCAGAAGCCGAGAAGCATTTTTTTAAAACCTGCTTACCTTTTTCAGAATTCTTTTTCAGTGATGCATTTCTATTTTGCTCTTGAATTTCGGCTTCTAGAAAGTCTTTAAACGGCGTTGATGTTAATTTTTCTGCTGTTTGAGCTTTCCGTTTGGTATTTGGTTTTTGTTTGCACTTTGGCTTGGGTGAACTTGTAGCCAATATTTTTTCAAAATCATCTCCTGATGGATCCTTGGTAGTCGACGGACCTGGTGTTGGTTCAGAAGTGTCCATTTTTCGTAAGGTTGAGGGTACTGGTAATATTATTCCTGATTAAACAGTTTCGTTATCTGGGACCAACTCTGGGTTATTATCGAGGATATGACTATGCTGAAGCAGTGGTTCTGCATTAAGTTAATCATTATCTCTATTATCAAGAACTGCTGTCACTTGTGGATTCTCAGTGACCGACGAAGAAAGGAAGTCAGTATCCGAAAATACAACAGGATTTAGCGGACAAATACCTGTTACATAAAAACCGTTGACGGTCCTTTCTGGAGTAACAACTTTTAAAAATGCTTTGTCAAAAATTTCCATAACATCGTAGATAGATATTCTTTAAGCTGGGTGATTGGAAAGCCATTTATCACATTCTCGCGCATATTTTCCTTTTAACGGTCCATAAAAAGAACAGTCAAGCGGCTGCATACGATGGCTTGTATGAGGAGGAAGAGAGGTCATCACAATATTCAAACTACGTGCCTTTAAAATGGCTTCCAGGTTGCGATGGCTGGAGTGATTATCGATTATCAACAACACTTTTCTATTTTCGGATGCACGTGCGTGTTTAGCAAAGTGTTGTAAATATTTAAGAAAGTGCTCACTATCCATCCATCTGCTAATATTTGCATATCCCACAGTTTCAGCAGGGCAACCCTTCGGACATTCTTTTGACAATATGTGCAATAAGATACGATTATCAGCGTCTTCGTGATTTGAATTTTAAAAATCGTCTTTTGATGATTCAAAATTCTTCCCATATTTATTGATTTTCGCGAATCCACCACTAGTTAGAAATTGAATATGCTTTTGCTGAATGGAGTTTGGAAGAAGTTGCTCTGGCAGAAAATTTGTTAAACGTCTTTTGTTAACTATCGAATTAATAAACAAGTTCTATTGTTGCGGAAGTGGAATATTGGGTCGGTAAATTTCTATATCAATTGATTTCTGAAATCCTCTTTTTTGACGTGTTGTATTTTTGATAGAATGTCCTTTATAATGATCAAATACCACATCTATCATTTGAGCATTAAATTTATTTCTAAAAATAATGTTTACAAATATATGAACATATTCTTTAAATGATATGCAACTTTTGGGCTTTCCCATTTTGATATAATTTTTGTCTTTGCTACTTGCAACAACAAATCCGTAATTAAAATTTTAAACAGAAACTTATAACTTACCCAAATATATTCAGCTGCAAGAGAATGAATGTAGGTATAATAAAGATGCAAAAATGTCTATATTTCTTCCCAATTTATTAGGTAATTTAATATATAACACGTACACTTATTAATTCTTTAGTAAAAACAGATAACAATATGACACATTGCCCAATGGAACATAACGAGAAGTTTTATAATAAAAAAAATGAAAAAATCCTACCATATCAATAATGTGATACATCAGCCGGCACGTAGAGAGAAACAGAGCTATGCTACGTTTGAAGGCGAAGAGAAAGATACACTGAGAGTCGATAAAACTGGCGGTGAGAATTAATTACAGCATAAACCTATGACATCTCCCATCGTTTATTGTTATATCTTTGTTAATTTAAAAGCAAAAAATATGGTGTTTACTCTGTTACCTTGTCAACACATAAGCAAAAATTTTATAAAGAATGTTTTTTTTTTTTCATTTAGGCCTTCGTTTTTTGTTAAATGGGTGGTATAATTAAAAAAGACGACTTTTTAAATAAATTTTTGAAGGGCTAAAACCAAGATATTTACGTTTATATTTTTTTTCGGCCGTAAGGGCTAATGAAAATGATTTTTTTTTAAATAAGTATGAACAATTACTCCCTACAAAGATTTTATTGTGCATGTGACCAAAAAATTAGTATTTTTTTCTCTATTCGGTGGTATCAATATCTGGATTTTTGATGATAGTGCCCTTCTGCACAGTCTAATTTTGTATTACCTCCGGAATAAGGGTTACCTTATCAACCTTTCATCCGAGAAAAATTCTGCTTGTGACAAAAGAGTGGGAGGTTAATCGTTGAGCGAATATTTTAATTCATACACTTTACTAATAATGACAACAGCGGATATTATACCCTACTGTGTCCCTTAGATATGTCTTATTCCGGGCCGCACGATATTTGTTAGTTATTACATCTCCTAGTTATCTCTGATTTAGGCCAATCGCTAATAGCGGCAATTTTTTCTGGGTCAGTTTTGATTCCTCCTGCAAGAACAATGTGTCCCAAATAATATGCTTCCGATTGGAATAGTCAACATTTATTGTGATTAAGCTTTAGATTGGTATTTCTTAATCGGCCAAATACTGTCCGTCGAAGATTTTCAACATGATCATAAGATCATCAAGGTATATTAGACAAGTCTTCCAGGATACTCCTAGGTCAATCCTTTTAAAACCATTTCCATTAATCATTTAAAAGGAGCTGGGTCATTACAAAGACCAAACGGGAGAACCTGGAATCGGTATAATCCGCTGCCAGTCGGAAAAGCTGTTTGGTCTTGATCTCCAGGGTGTACTTCCACTTGCCAGTATCCGTTTTTTAAGTCTAGAGTGAAAAACCATTTCGTATCTGATAGAGTGTTTATTCTGTCGTTTATAAGGGGAAGTGGGAAGCTGTCTTTTTGCGTTTTCTGATTTAATCTTCTATAGTCTACACTTAAACTAGTAGATCCACCCTTCTTAATAACTAGGACCATAGGTGAGCACCAGGGTCCAAAAGTTTTTTCAATAATATTTGCATCCATCATATCTTGTATCATAATTGCTACTTCTTTCTGTTTAGCAAATTATAGTCTTTTAGATGCTTACCTTATTGGACTTGCATCGTCTGTATAAATTATATGCTGTACAAGACCGGTACGAAAATGTCCCAGTTAGTATTGATGAAGTGTTTGACTTTTCTTAGTTCTTCAGCTATCAGGTGATCATAATTTTTAACTGTCTGTTTCACAAAGCCAGCGTCAACTGAGTTACTTGTGGCTTTCCTCGTAGAGCGGTCTTCGCACTTAATTATGTTTTCCACCGGTATACAGAGCCCTTTTTCTTGTCTTTTCGTTTGTTTAAATGGGCTGTTAGATAAATTGGCAACACAGTTGATCTACCTTACCGAGACATCTAGCTACCAGAATTTCTTTACTTACAAATTCTTCAGTTTCTATAATGCCTACAACAACCGCTTCAGAATGTTGGGGTACTTTTATAACTTCTTCCAGTACAACCTTTATCGGTTGAGTCTTTTCCTCCGAATTCAGGACAATTTCCTCCTTTTCAATTACCAAAATCTTTTTTTGAAGTTCGATGATAAACTTGTTTTGCATGTCTGTGCCAAGGACACACTGATCCTTAATATTGGTCACCAGAAATAAGTGTTCTATCAGTGTATTTATTATCACTCTGTTTGCAAAACTAAGTTGGTCGTAGTTTTCGATGCAGGATCCCAGTTCGACTGTAGGTATTTGAGGTGTAAGTGCGAATTTCGGGACTCTCTTGTGTGGGTGACCGGCTTCTCTGGTAGGCATATCTGCTGTAATTATTTCTTCTTGGACTTTGTGACGGGCTTCAGAAGATTGATCCAGATTAATTTCTGATCTCATTCCCCGATTCTCGATGTACCGAACAAGCCCTGCTTCTACAGGTTCTTTAAAGGTGTCCAATTTTTCCGCAACTAAAGCTTCTTCTGTTCTCATTTCGGCTTTTTCGTTGCATATTTTACAGCATATTTAAGATTTGCGAGACGGTTGGTTGGGGGATAGTATTAGCAGTAGCCTCTTTACTTTCCTGGAATATAATTTCTCTTAATTTTGCGCTGGATAATCTAGTTATGATTTTTGCTGCTACGTATCTTTGTACTGCAATCAGCATCTAACTGCTGAGTAAGGTGGTGTTCCACCTAAAGAGTTTGCTGCATTTCCACATCCAATAATCCATCAATTAAGCCTATATACCGATATGTTCTATGAAATCTTTGGGCGCCTGTGGAAAGGCCAGATGTAGCAATCTTTTTAAATCGCCATCAAATTTCTTTAGACTCTCATTGTGTTTCTCCTACCAATCTTCACCTGGCTTTTGAATACCTGTTTTAAATGCTGCTGGCCATACCTAGTCTCCAAAGATTGGAAGAGTGATGAATAACTGGGTGTCTCTTCGGTAAGTAATTTTAAAACGGTTGTGGTCTATCCTTGTAGAGACACTATCAATGAAGCTACCATCTCTTTCTCGGTTCAGCCATTGGCTCTAGCTGCTGCTTTAAATTGGGTTAGATAAGTTTCCCATGTTGTCTAACCGTCAAACGTGAGTGGCTTAAGGGTCTTGTCGGTATAATTTTGTGAAACTGATGTTTCAGTGTGGCTTGGTTCTGTTTATAGATGAAGACGAGGTAGTGTTTTCAGCTTCAATGTTGCTTACTGAAGCTTGGCTACGAATTCTACTTTTTAACTCCACCATTTTAGTTCTCTACTCTAGCCTTTTTTGCTGTTGCTCTAAATTAACTTTTAAAGTCTTATGTGGTTGCTTTAAATTAGTTTTAGCTCCTCTTTCTGATGTTCTAAATTAGTTTTGAGATTTTCTTGTTGCTGCTCTTGATGTTGTGCTAGGATATCTATTCCACTGTTCAGCTAACCTCTTGCCTTAAGTTTTCTTGAATTTGTAGCAAGTCATTCATAATTTCCACCTTTCCTTTTCTACGCCTTTCCTTTTCCTCTTCTTCTTTCTTATGCCTTTTTTCTTCTTCTTTCATCCTACTCTTTTCTCTTTTCTCTTCTTCTTCCTTTCTGGGCATTTTCTTTTCTCTTCTTTCTTTCTACGCCTTTTTTTTTCCTCTTCCTCCTTCCTCCTGCGTCTTTTCTTCTCGTCTTCCTGCTTTTCCTTTTCCTCTCTTATCTTTAAAAACCATTCTGGGGGGCCTGAAGTACCCATGTGTGTTTCGTACGCAGTTAATCCAGTATTTATCATTAATAGAACACTTAGGTAAGTTTTATTTTATATTTTTTGATTTACAAATATTAAGCTGGTTTTTGGTAACTCAATTTATTTACAACTCAACTTTTACAATTCAACTATACAACTATGAACTTCGTCGTACAACTTCTATCATTAAACTGAAACTCTGACGTCAGGATCATCGACTTATGTAACTCCCTTGAACCTTCTCGAACCTTCTTCAGATGTTTCTTGATATGGAATGATATTTCTCGATATTTCTAGACAATTATCTTTCGCTTTTACTTATGAAAACCGCAGCACACTGTAGGGTGACAGGTGACATTGCACTTCTTCTTTAATTCGTACGTTTCCTATAACAGTCGCAGGCTACTGCAGGGTGCAGGATAGCAATGTTATGTTTTAGGTTAGGATGAAAGAAGTTTTAATATCACATCTAATTCATATTTTATGCTACATAGTTACGTATTCTAATTTTTTACAGCAACTAATTTTAAGCCGAACATATAAAACTATGTATACGACCCATATACACACACATTGATTTATGCTTCTGTAGTTAAATTAAAAAAGAGGTGGCTCTCACACGTTCTTTTCATTGCCATAGGGGATACTCGACAATAATTGAATATTTTCATTCGTGGCTCTTCATCCCCAATGCGGCCAAATTATTCAGGCCCAAAAAACGCAAGAGCAATTGAATGGCTCATAATTTTAAAAATCTCATTCAATTTCACTGACGGTAATATTTTATCTTTTCAATTCGCACCATTAGTTTTTGTAAAATGACAATCTAAATTAGTTACAAGTTGATTAAACCTCGTGAGTTTTTTAATACCGACAGAGCTGACCGCCTGGTGACAATGATACTTGATTGATTTGATGGTAATTTCATTGACCATTCGTATTGTTAAAAAACTGTATGAATAGTTCATTATCAGTTTTCGATATTACGTTGTGCTCTTAATTTTACATTTTTTGAATCATTCATTGTTGTTTCTTTTTTTTTGTGTATCATCGGCTTCAACTGCCAAGCTTATCTCGCCTCGTGTTCTGTGTAGGCCTTGTTACTGTTTCCCAGCGCCACTTTAGGAACAGCGCTGTTAATTAGAACCCAACAGTAAATGGTCGAGTGGGAAATCCTACCAAGGCATCAGAATTAATTTTAAATAATTAAATTAAATAACAAAATCCCGGCCAATGGTGGGATTTGAACCTGGGACCCTTGGATGCACAGTCAGAGACTCTACCATTGAGCCACCCACCTTCTCATTCATTGTTAAAAACAATGTCATAATACATACTCCATAAATGGTTTTATTTATTCAATTAAATGTGTTTATATTGTAATGTGAGCCATTTCATTATTCAGTCATGCTTCTAATCTTCATACATAATTAAACCCCTTAAGACCAAACATATGTGACGACTATGGCGGAGGCAGTTTCGCGAACATTCCTGAGTCATCGTGATAATATTTCTGGTATTTTCCGGATATGAGATGTTTTGGTGGAGGATCATTCTGGATCACCAATTTGTATATAAATATTGGTGGAGGATTAACAAAAAGTCAATATATATAGGACAATGAAGATAAATAGTGAACAGCTTAAAGACATTCGAAATATATTTAAATTAGAATAGTAGTATTATAAAATAAATAAGTGATTAAATACATTATTAATAAATAAACTGTTGTTTAAAATAAACAAACATCACATTGGTGTCGAGAAGTGGGATAGTATAAATAAATAGTGGACAATCATGGCTAAAAAACTGTGATTTAAAAAGGCCTGAGGGAATTGGAAGAACGTGAACTGGAGACGACAGGGAAGAAATCAGAGCTGGCAGAACGACTTAAAAAATCTGATGTGTCCAACACATGACTTTCCTATCTAGTTATTACAGGCTTTTTCCGTTTATTGTGTACAACCTATTGCAGCATCTCTATAAATGTTTAAAGGATAAACTAAATATATACATTGTCCACATACATTTACCGCGAAACATTTTTCTATAGATATTCATTAAAAATGAAAATACTGAAAAATTTAAATTTAGCACTTTTCCTACAATTTTTCCATTACGGTCCATTTAAAAAAAATCATGTATGAACAAATATTATAGAGATCGATATCGCAAACAACTTTTATTTCAACAATTTTCATAAAAATCAGAATTCTGCACATTTTGTCAAATTTCTCGAATACGGACCATTTCAGGAAATTTTTACATAAAACAAAAATTATAGATAATAATATTAGAAGTAACTTTTATTTGAACAATTTTCTTCTCCAAACATCCAGATATATTCCATAAAATATAAAAACGGCCTCCCATAAAGTATCCCCCCAGATGTTCCGACTTTGTCCAAAATCTAATCATTTCACGTCAGGCCGAAATAAAACTTAAGTTTAAAATTTATTGATTTTTTCTTTATCCGTTTTTGAGTTTTCTTCAAATTTCGAAATTTACACATTTTCTCAAATATCTCGAATACGGTCCATTTTAGAGAAATTATCTATAAGACAAAAATTATAGAGAATTATATTACAAACAACTTTTGTTTGAACAATTTTTATAAAAAAAAATATTTTTTTACATTTTGTCAAATTTCTCGAATACGGACCATTTTAGGAAAATTTTGTAAATAACAAAAATTACAGATAATAAAATAAGAAGTAACTTTTATTTAAAAAATTTTCTTCCCCAAACGTAAATAACAGATATATTCCATAAAATATAAAAATGACCACCTATAAAGTACCCCCCAGATGTTCCGACTCTGCCCAAAATCTAATTAGCTCATAAGACTCTGGAATAAAGCTTAAGTTTGAAATTTGGTATTTTTCCGTGTATCGGTTCATGAGTTATGCGTTACACACACACACACACACACACACACACACACACACACACACACACACACACACACACACATACACACACACACACACACACACACACACACACACACACACACACACACACACACACACACACACACACACACACACACACACACACACACACACACACACACACACACACACACACACACACACACACACACACACACACACACACACACACACACACACACACACACACACACACACACACACACACACACACACACACACACACACACACACACACACACACACACACACACACACACACACACACACACACACACACACACACACACACACACACACACACACACACACACACACACACACACACACACACACACACACACACACACACACACACACACACACACACACACACACACACACACACACACACACACACACACACACACACACACACACACACACACACACACACACACACACACACACACACACACACACACACACACACACACACACACACACACACACACACACACACACACACACACACACACACACACACACACACACACACACACACACACACACACACACACACACACACACACACACACACACACACACACACACACACACACACACCATCGCGAAAATAGTCAAAACGGATTCAGGGGACCTCAAAACGTAAAAATCCGTCGAAAACTCGAGGTCGAAAAAAATCATGATTCCTATACTTTCCTTATATCTGTATACAGATAGGAAAGTAAAAAGCACTAGAAAGTAAAGGTTTGGATCCGGAAACGTTTCTTTTTTCGGATGATGCGTCTGCTATGTCTTCCATGAAAACCGATATTTCTTCTAAAAGTCCCTCATTAGAAACTAAAGTTTCTTCAGACATTTCTTCCTTAGATAGTAAAGTCTCTGCTTTAGAAAAAAAGGTGTCTTCTGACATATCTTCTTAAAAAACCGAAATTTCTTCCGATTTGGAAAACAAAATTTCTTCTTTAAAAGATCAAATCTCTTCTGATATGACTTCTATGAAAAATAAAATTTCTTACGTTGAGGAGAAAATAAAAGAAATGGAAAAGAAGATAGAAGAACTGGAACATTTAGACCCGGCCAAGGACGTTGAAATTAAGTGCAATGAGGTGGAGTCGAAGTTGAAATTAGAAGGAGCTGTAAACGCTCCTCGTGTTAAAGCCCCAACTTTTGACGGGAAGATGTCTTGGACGAACTACCTTAAGTAGTTCGAAACAGCTGCCAGAGAAAACGAGTGGTCTGAACGAGAGAAGGCAATAAATTTGACCATCGCCCTTCGAGAAGACGCTTTGGATGTCCTTCAGACTATACCCGTGGAAGAGACAGATGATTTTGAACAACTCAAAAAGAGACTAAATATGGGATAAATATGGCCACGAACACTTGGAGCATTTATACCAGTCACAGTTGAAGAATCGTAAACAGAAACGAGACGAGACTCTTCAGGAATATGAAGTAGATATTGCCAGGTTGGTGCGATTTGCCTATCCATCAGCTCCGGAAAATATGATGGAATGTTTGGCTGTCCAAACATTTGTTGATGGACTCCGTGACCACGAGATGCAAAGAATACTTCGTCTAGCCCGTCCCAAACTTACTTTACTTTTAAATTCTTTATTCAATGTTTAAAAATGTTTACAACACAATAAATCAACATAAATAAAAACACACTGTACGCAGTACAGATGTGCGACCCTAAAAGTAAACCCTTAAGGTCTAAGGCGATCCCTCCGCCTGTTACATGCCGTATACTTTATATATTATGATTATGCTAAATATAGCCGCCCTTACTCCTTACCCTTGGGGTATTATTAAGGGATTATGTGGGATTGTGATCGGGAATTGTAGGTAGTTTGTAAGTGTGTCGTGTTTTAATTTCGTATTGTCCCCTGAAAAAGCTAGAAAAAACAGGGTTGTCGTTTGTGGTAAGTGGTCCTGTATTAGTCTGTGTCTTGTTGTCATAATTCACTGGGAGGGTGGGCTATAAACTGCCCGGGAGTGCCTCGGTCGATTGCGAAAATTCCCACTCGGCCGAGATTCTACCAGTCGATTTATCGCTCAGTTCTCCGTCGGACTATATTTCGTAAATATCCAGTCCGTGTGAATTATTGTTTAGTATTGTAGGGATTGTCGTGGGTCCTGTTATTGTCGTCTATATATGCTTAGATTTTTGTGAACACAGCCGTGTTTTCTACGCACGCCGTCTCCCTGGTGAATTTGACCCAAAACATTGGTCGATGTCTTGTCCGCTGCTCTTAAATATAAAGCGGCTACGCTGGCTACTGGTGGATACAGTGAAGTAAGGACTGTACAAGAGGAAGAAGAAGAAGAAGAAGAAGATGATGAAGAAGAAGAAGAAGAAGAAGAAGAAGAAGAAGAAGAAGATGATGAAGAAGAAGAAGAAGAAGAAGAAGAAGAAGAAGAAGGAGAAGAAGAAGAAGAAGAAAGAAGAAGAAGAAGAAGAAGAAGAAGAAGAGGAAGAAGAAGAAGAGGAAGAAGAAGAAGAAGAAGAAGAAGAAGAAGAAGAAGAAGAAGAAGAAGAAGAAGAAGAAAGAAGAAAGAAGAAGAAGAAGAAGAAGAAGAATAACAGGAAAGTAAATTGGACCAATTGTTTCACATGATAAAAAACCTTATTGAGAAGCAACCGAAGGCTATTAGGTGCTGGAATTGCGGTGAAATGGGAAAAGTAAGCAGTTTGCGCAAACGTCCAAAGAATCCTACGAATCGAAAAACCGTGCCGGTGACTGTACAGGAAGGAACTGTGTTACCTGAAAGTAGTGAAACCATACGAGTAAGGCGGTTTGCAAGGAACTTTAGAGAAAGCAATGCCTGTCATGGCGGAACCTTCAAAGCGCAATAAAGGTGTTGGTCAAGGAATTCTGATTGGAAAGGGGTTGGCCACATCTGTTAAAAAAGTTACAGTACGAAGAACGTCGGTTGTCAGCGATATTGTCAGCCAAAAATTCGGGGCATTCACGCTGCAATATTGATTGCAACAATACAGATGTTCTAATCTTATTAATTTATTTTAAGAAGTTTTTACCTGAAGAGATATGGTTCAGAATAGAGCAAGGAGAGTCAGGACGTATTTCTAGCAGTACATGATTTAAATTTGGATAAAAAAACTTCTAAAAAATTTGCTTGCTTTTCATTCTCTGACCGGCTGTGTTACAACCAGCCAATTGTCTGGCATTGGGAAAATAACCTTGAACACCATCACGTTTTGGATGGATTTGGCACTGATCAGTACTCTGAAAACATATTCTTTAATCTTGAAAATTTTTTCATAAAAATTTATTCAAAAACTGCCTATGTTACTTCCATTAACATTTTGAGGGGATTGTTGGCCTTCTCAAATACCATCGCTAATTTTTCATTGTTTAAGATGTTTTTACTAGCTAAATATTTGGCTAAGCTCTTTAAGGCTGCATATGCAGCTTCCTAATGATGAAAGTAGATCAAGATGAAAGTCTGATATCCACTCTTAAGACTCTGCCCGACCTGCCATCAGACATAACAGAACTAACATCATGCAATTACAAAAAAGGTACTATACACCAATAATTTTTATAGATGTACAATATTCCAACATTATTATTCTGTTCTAGACTGTGGAAGCAAAATTTTCAAATGCAGAAAAAAAATATTGGCTGTATCGTTTCCTGCACTTGTACGGCCACAGAAAAACTGCAAAAATAGTTTGACCACAGCCGCTAAGATTTTGCAAAATGTTGATTCGTGTGGCGAATCTGATTCTAATTAGTTTGAAAGTCTTGTACTTATAAATTTTAATTTTATTAATTTATGCTTTATATACTTTTAATTATTATTATTATATTTTTTTATACTGAGAATTTATTGTATTTTGCAAAGCAATACCCTTACTGTTTAAAATCGATAATTATATATACTGTGTTTATACCTTCGATAAATAGTTTATATATTTTTATTTTTTATTTTCCTCAAAACATTAAAAAAAAACATGAAGTAATTAATACACCCTATTATTCATAGCTGATAAATAAATAATCCCTGTATAAAATAATATAAGAGAATCAAACTGATTGCATACATTTCAGCACTGAGAGAGACGCATAGGGACTCGAGAGGCTCTGCTTTCAATGTTTGCTTTCTAGTAAAATCGTGACATCACTAATTGTTTATTGCTATATTTTTGTTAATTTAAAAGTAATATATGGGGAAAGCACTGTTACCGTGTCAATACATAGGCGAAACTTTTTTGAAGAATTAATTTTTTTTTATTTAGGCCTTCGTTTTACGTTAAATGAGAGGTATATTTCTAAAAGAAGATTTTTTATACAAATTTGTGGAATGTTGAAACCGAGATATTGACGTTTAAATTTTTTTTCGACCATAAGGGCTAACAAATTATTTTTTTTAAATAATTATAAAAGATACTTCCTACAAAGACCTAATTGTGCATTAAGAACAAAAATAAGATTTTTTTTCTATACTGTGGTATAAATAACTCGATATTTTTATGATAGTGCCCTTTTGTCCTGTCTAATTTTGTATTATCTCCGGAATAAGGGTTAGCTTATCATGTACTTTCATCCCTAAACAATTCAGCTTGTGACACCGAAGTGGGAGTCAAAAATAAGTTTTAATCTACACCATACTATAATGCGAAAAAATCATTCTTGCGAGAAGAAATTTTAGTTGTTTGAATATTAATTAGGCATCCCAATGTCCTATAAAAACAATTCAATGTCCTAACAAAACAATCCAATATGGCCTTCGGTCGGGATACAAACTTTGTTGACATTATTATCAAAATAGTTTTTGACCTAACCTCTCAATGAACGGTTAATTTGTGTTTTTGAGAGTAGATTAAAAAAAAATACTCTTTGGTATGTGATTTTGATAGTTTGTTTACCTACAGTTTTTATTGAAAGACATTTATTATTGGAAATATGAATGAAGAAAAGGTGTGTAATTAAAAAAGAATATACTGTTAGAAGTTAAAATTATTGTTTTTAAATTATTTATCACCCTATATACTATAACACCCTGTATAGCCACTTCATAAAACACGTGTTAACATGGTTTTATAACAATTTATTAAATATTTCGTAAACAATGTTTGAAATGTAATTAACTAAGGAACAAAATAAAGAATGTCTTTAAAGGGCATAAGGCCTACACTTCATCGCGTTTAGCTGGTCGAAAGTCAAGTCCCCGCTCTCGGCGCTCTCCTGGTCCTGGACACTGAAACGGGTAGACCATGGAGGAAGAGTAGACGTGGTATTGTCGACCCCAGTGGCGGCGATATCCTAATTCGCTGACTCTAACAGGGCAGACGTGGTATCGTCGACCCGGTGGCGGCGATATCCTAATTCGCTGACTCTAACACGGCCAGACTGACGGGTATTTCGTTCTCGAAACATGTATCCATTTTCACTGTGGTGTGTTCATTTTCTGTGGAAAAAGGTAAAACGTGATCTGCATGCCAAGGTCCAATATATACTTTCATTACCCCAAGCTTCAAGACATTGTAATCTTGAAAAACAAATCATAAATAAAATATTTCATGGAGTATGCTGACCCCATGCTTTAATTTATAATCCTAAAAAACAATTCATGGGAATACCCCATCTTTCAATTTGTAATTTTCAAAAATAATTCATAAATAAAATAATCAATGCAGGAGTCTGATAACCCCATTCTTCAATTTGTAATCCTGAAAAACAATAAATATTTTATGGGCGTATGCTGACCCCATCTTTCAATTCGTAATCCTAAAAAGAATTCATAAATAAAACATTTCATGGGAGTACCCCATCTTTCAAGTTGTAATCTTGAAAAATAATTCATAAATAAAATAATCCATGCAGGAGTATGCTGACCCCATTCTTGAATTTGTAATCCTAAAAATAATTCAGAAATAATTCATGGGAGTATGCTGACTCCATCTTTCAATTTGTAATCCTAAAAAAAAATTCATAAAAATTTCATGGGTGTATGCTGACCCCATCTTTCAAGGCATATTATTCGCCCTTGAGACAAAACATGGGAGTATGCTGACCCCATCTTTTAAGGCATATTATTCGCCCTTGAGACAAAACAATACAGATGGGAGTATGCTGACCCCATCTCTCAAGGCATATTATTCGCCCTTGAGACATAACAATACAGATGGGAGTATGCTGACCCCATCTCTCAAGGCATATTATTCGCCCTTGAGACATAACAATACAGATGGAAGTATGCTGACCCCATCTCTCAAGGCATATTATTCGCCCTTGAGACATAAAAAAATAACACTAAAGATGGGTGTATGCCGACCCCACCTTTCAAGGCTTATTATTCGTCCTTAATACATCCTTGAGATATAAAACATAACATTAAACATGGAAGTATGCTGACTCCATGTTTCAAGGCTTATTATTTCATCCCTGCAACAATAAAAATCAAAGCAGTCAAAACAAAACATTTACTTTACCTTCAGTTTCAAAAAATTGATAAAGTCTTGAAAATCAGTCACTAATAATAACCCGCTCGGCCAAAGCCTGACTGGTTTAACATTTTTCGGAGACGAAATTTTTGTCAACGCTTCTATTTTTCTCTACTCCGATCTACCATCTTCGGCGGAAATCTTCCATCCAAGAAAATCAATTTTTTTTTTGTTTGTGAAAACATTTTCAAATATTTAGGAAAAACCATGCTTTTTCTAAGGCTACTAAAACTTGCTTAAAATAAATCAAACCCTGTAAAACAATTTTGCTAAAAGTCGACATGGCAATAAAATTAATTATTAAATTAATTTCCATAGCACAGCTGTTTACTGCAGAAACAAAACACTAGTAAACCAGTAATTTTTATTTTAATAATCTGACATAATTGATCTCGATATTGTTCAAGTACTTTTAATTGATTTAAACTAATTCCAAAATCCACGGAATTTTTTTTAAAACATCCGGTAAATGTCGCTTCATAATACGTATCTACGTATCATTATAATCAGTAACATAAACATTAAACGGGTACCGTGAACCTAGACTGAGCTGGTAGCCTGTAATTTTAATATCTGTTCCAAACTTACCTATATTTTGAAATAAACTGTCTCAAGTTATGGCCATCAATAAACCCATATAGGTTGAATAATGTTTATTTCCATTGGCACACTTGCTTTGCTATGAAGAAACCAAATTAATTTTATGTGTTTTATCTTTGAGTCTTTAAGAAAACAGTTTTTAGTTACGTGACCTGACTTAAAACAAAAAATACATGTGTTTATTTTCTTTTTGTCTAGCTAACGCAATATTGGCAACATAATGAATGGTTGACTCTTAAATTTTTATCTCGCTTGAATTATTTTGGAGGAACAATTATTGTTTCTTACACATTGTTATTATTTCTTTTTTTTTATATCCAATTACACATTTTGGAATAGTGTGTAAATATGAAATTAAATCACATTGTTAATTGAATTGAAATCTCTAATAGTAACGGATTCTTGTACATTTCATGAATCCCGTAAACAATTAATTCTGTTAAAAAAATTAAACCGTTTGTACTTCGATTAGCACGCAAATTTTCCACTAAAGTAACCTTTCTAATTTGAACATAAACAAGTATAAAAATTAGAGAGAACTGTCAAAATAAGAGCTTCAAAAAGTAAACGTCCAACAAATTTCTGTGTGAAAATGATTCATAAAAATTCAAATTTAAAATTTTTCAATAAAGCAACACTTTTTTATGAACATAAACTACATAAGAACTAAAGAGTGAGCTATCAAAAGAAGAGGCTACAATTTTCTCTATTGAAATTACTCTTACAAGTTCAAATTTAAAATGAATTTTTTTTTCAATGAAGTAATCTTTTTTGTTTTGAACATAAAATGTATACAAAAGTAGAGGCTTTAAAAAATAATCGTCCAACAATTTTCTATGTGAAAATGACTGAATGAACTTCAAATTTAAAATTAAATTTTTTTTCAATAAAGCAATCCTTTTTTTTATTAACGTAAGCTGCATAAGATTTACAAAGTGAGCTGTGAAAATAAGAAACTACCATTTTCTGTGTAAAAATGACTCTTAAAAGTAAAAGTTCAAAATTCAAATTAAAATTTTTCATTACAGCAATCCTTTTTTTTATGAATGTAAGCTGTATAAGATTTACAAAGTGAGCTGTCAGAATAAGAAACTACCTTTTTCTGTGTAAAAATGACTGGTGTGAAGTTAGCAGACCAAACTTGGCAGCCAAAATGGCGAAGGAACCCGAGTGAACAGTGGCGTCGGTACCAGGTTAATACATTTTATTAAATAAATATTGCGGTAATTATTAAATAAAAAGTAGAAGTAAGAACATTTTAAAAATATATAAACCATAAAAGAGATATTAAGTCAGATTTAAGAATATTTGTATAATTTGTTAGCAGACTATTTATTTTTAGAGTTTTTTTATGTTCTTTTGATTTTTTCTCACTCTTTGACGGCTTGCGATAAAATGACAGTACCACTATTATATATAGGTATGTCGAGACTTATTCTGTTTAAAATATGAACTTGATAGTATGTCTAGTTATGGAGGTATTGTAGATAATTTGTTAGCAGACTATTTATGTTTAGAGTTTTTTTATATTCTTTTAATTTTTTCTTACTCTTTAACGGCTTGCGATAAATTGACAGTACCATTATTATATATAGATATGTCAAGACTTATTGTGTTTAAAATATGAACTTGATAGTATGTCTAGTTATGGAGGTATTGTTAGCAGACTATTTATTTTTAGAGTTTTTTTATATTCTTTTAAATTTTTCTTACTCTTTGACGGCTTGCGATAAATTGACAGTACCATTATTATTATATAGATATGTCAAGACTTATTGTGTTTAAAATATGAACTTGATAGTATGTCTAGTTATGGAGGTATTGTTAGCAGACTTTTTATTTTTAGAGTTTTTATATTCTTTTATTTTTTTTTTTACTCTGACGGCTTGCGATGAATTGACAGTACCACTATTATATATAGATATGTCAAGACTTATTCTGTTTAGAATATGAACTTGATAGTATGTCTAGTTATGGAGGTATTGTAGATAATTTGTTAGCAGACTATTTATTTTTAGAGTTTTTTTATATTCTTTTAAATTTTTCTTACTCTTTGACGGCTTGCGATAAATTGACAGTACTATTATTATATATAGATATGTCAAGACTAATTATGTTTTAAATATGAACTTGATAGTATGTCTAGTTATGGAGTTATTGTAGATAATTTGTTAGCAGACTATTTATTTTTAGAGTTTTTTTATATTCTTTTAAATTTTTCTTACTCTTTGACGGCTTGCGATAAATTGACAGTACCATTATTATATATAGATATGTCAAGACTTATTGTGTTTAAAATATGAACTTGATAGTATGTCTAGTTATGGAGGTATTGTTAGCAGACTTTATTTTTAGAGTTTTTTTATATTCTCTTAAGTTTTCCCACTCTTTGACGGCTTGCGATGAATTGACAGTACCACTATTATATATAAGTATGTCAAGACTTATGCTGTTTAAAATATGAACTTGAAAGTATGTCTAGTTATGGAGATATTGTAGATAATTTGTTAGCAGACTATTTATGTTTAGAGTTTTTTTATATTCTTTTAATTTTTTTTTACTCTTTGACGGCTTGCGATAAATTGACAGTACCAATATTATATATAGATATGTCAAGACTTATTGTGTTTAAAATATGAACTTGATAGTATGTCTAGTTATGGAGGTATTGTTAGCAGACTTTTTATTTTTAGAGTTTTTATATTCTTTTAATTTTTTCCACTCTTTGACGGCTTGCGATGAATTGACAGTACCACTATTATATATAAGTATGTCAAGACTTATTCTGTTTAAAATATGAATTTGATAGTATGTCTAGTTATGGAGGTATTGTAGATAATTTGTTAGCAGACTATTTATGTTTAGAGTTTTTTTATATTCTTTAAATTTTTTCTTACTCTTTGACGGCTTGCGATAAATTGACAGTACCATTATTATATATAGATATGTCAAGACTTATTGTGTTTAAAATATGCACTTGATAGTATGTCTAGTTATGGAGGTATTGTTAGCAAACTTTTTATTTTTAGAGTTTTTTATATTCTTTTAATTTTTCCCACTCTTTGACGGCTTGCGATGAATTGACAGTACCACTATTTTATATAGATATGTCAAGAATTATTCTGTTTAAAATATGAACTTGATAGTATGTCTTGTTATGGAGGTATTGTTAGCAGACTTTTTATTTTTAGAGTTTTTTATATTCTTTTAATTTTTCCCACTCTTTGAAGGCTTGCGATGAATTGACAGTACCACTATTATATATAAGTATGTCAAGACTTATTCTGTTTAAAATATGAACTTGATAGTATGTCTAGTTATGGAGGTATTGTAGATAATTTGTTAGCAGTCTATTTATGTTTAGAGTTTTTTTATATTCCTTTAATTTTTTCTTACCCTATGACGGCTTGCGATAAATTGACAGTACCAATATTATATATAGATATGTCAAGACTTATTGTGTTTAAAATATGAACTTGATAGTATGTCTAGTTATGGAAGTATTGTTAGCAGACTTTTTATGTTTAGAGTTTTTATATTCTTTTAATTTTTTCCACTCTTTGACGGCTTGGGATGAATTGACAGTACCACTATTATATATAAGTATGTCAAGACTTATTCTGTTTAAAATATGAATTTGATAGTATGTCTAGTTATGGAGGTATTGTAGATAATTTGTTAGCAGACTATTTATGTTTAGAGTTTTTTTATATTCTTTAAATTTTTTCTTACTCTTTGACAGCTTGCGATAAATTGACAGTACCATTATTATATATAGATATGTCAAGACTTATTGTGTTTAAAATATGAACTTGATAGTATGTCTAGTTATGGAGGTATTGTTAGCAAACTTTTTATTTTTAGAGTTTTTTATATTCTTTTAATTTTTCCCACTCTTTGACGGCTTGCGATGAATTGACAGTACCACTATTTTATATAGATATGTCAAGAATTATTCTGTTTAAAATACGAACTTGATAGTATGTCTAGTTATGGAGGTATTGTTAGCAGACTTTTTATTTTTAGAGTTTTTTATATTCTTTTAATTTTTCTCACTCTTTGAAGGCTTGCGATGAATTGACAGTACCACTATTATATATAAGTATGTCAAGACTTATTCTGTTTAAAATATGAACTTGATAGTATGTCTAGTTATGGAGGTATTGTAGATAATTTGTTAGCAGACTATTTATGTTTAGAGTTTTTTTATACTCCTTTAATTTTTTCTTACCCTTTGACGGCTTGCGATAAATTGACAGTACCATTATTGTATATAAATATGTCAAGACTTATTCTGTTTAAAATATGAACTTGATAGTATGTCTAGTTATGGAGGTATTGTTAGCAGACTTTTTATTTTTAGAGTTTTTATATTCTTTTATTTTTTTTTACTCTGACGGCTTGCGATGAATTGACAGTACCACTATTATATATAGATATGTCAAGACTTATTCTGTTTGGAATATGAACTTGATAGTATGTCTAGTTATGGAGGTATTGTAGATAATTTGTTAGCAGACTATTTATTTTTAGAGTTTTTTTTATATTCTTTTAAATTTTTCTTACTCTTTGACGGCTTGCGATAAATTGACAGTACTATTATTATATATAGATATGTCAAGACTAATTGTGTTTAAAATATGAACTTGATAGTATGTCTAGTTATAGAGGTATTGTAGATAATTTGTTAGCAGACTATTTATTTTTAGAGTTTTTTTATATTCTTTTAATTTTTTCTTACTCTTTGACGGCTTGCGATAAATTAACAGTACCATTATTATATATAGATATTTTAATACTTATTGTGTTTAAAATATGAACTTGATAGTATGTCTAGTTATGGAGCTATTGTAGATAATTTGTTAGCAGACTATTTATTTTTAGAGTTTTTTTTATGTTCTTTTGATTTTTTCTCACTCTTTGACGGCTTGCGATAAAATGACAGTACCACTATTATATATAAGTATGTCAAGACTTATTCTGTTTAAAATATGAACTTGATAGTATGTCTAATTATGGAGCTATTGTAGATAATTTGTTAGCAGACTATTTATTTTTAGAGTTTTTTTATATTTGATTTAATTTTTTCCTACTCTGTGACGGCTTGCGATGAATTGACAGTACTACTGTTACATATGGATATGTATAGGCTTATTCTTTTCAAGGTATGAACTTGATAGTATGTCTAGTTATGGAGTTTCTGTAGATAGTTTGTTGGCAGACGTTTTATTTTCACAGTTTTTTTTTATATTCTTTTCATTTTTTCACACTTTTTGACGGCTTGCGAAACATTGACAGTAACTTGTTTTAGTGAGGCTTATAAATAGATTAAATTGTGTTAAAATATCAACTTGATAGTATGTCTTGTTTTGGTCTTATTTAAGATTCTTTGTTGGTTGCGATATATCAAAATATTAAAAAGACCAATTTTTCATTTCTCTTGAATACAAATATTCTTAAATCTGACTTAATATCTATTTTATGGTTTATATTTTTTTTAAATGTTCTTACTTCTACTTTTGGTTTAATAATTACCGCATAATTTATTTAATTAAATTTATTAACCTGGAACCGACGCCACTGTTCATTCGGGTTCCTTCGCCATTTTGGCTGCCAAGTTTGGTCTGCTAACTTCACACCAGTGTAAAAATGACTGTTAAAAGTTTAAATTTAAAATTAGACAAATCTCTTAATGTTGGAGACCAATTCTCAAACCATATTTTAGCATCGAACAATAAAAAGCGTTCAACTCTTACCAGTATCTGCTGGTCTTACCACTCAAATTTCTCTTTATCTTTTCGACCTGTTGTATCCAAACCTTAGAATCGTCGGTATCTGACCAAAATAAGAACAAATCCACTTGTTTTTGGAGTTGTTCTGCTGTTTTTGGAACTGTGCAACATCTTTTCGGATAAATCATCCTTGATACACTTTATGACACTTCGTTTTAAATGTGATAACGTGAACAGGATCCACACTTCTGATGTTAGAAGTTAAAAGAATTAACTTCAAAATTATTGTTTTTAAATGATTTATCACTCTATATACTATAACACCCTGTATAGCCACTTCATAAAATACGTGTTAACATGGTTTTATAACAATTTATTAAATATCTCGTAAACAATGTTTGAAATGTAATTAACTAAGGAACAAAATGAAGAATGTCTTTAAAGGGCATAAGGCCTACACTCCATCGCGTTTAGCTGGTCAAAAGTCAAGTCCCCGCTCTCGGCGCTCTCCTGGTCCTGGACACTGAAACGAGTAGACCATGGAGGAAGGGTAGACGTGGTATTGTCGACCCCAGTGGCGGCGATATCCTAATTCGCTGACTCTAACAGGGCAGACGTGGTATCGTCGACCCAGTGGTGGCGATATCCTAATTCGCTGACTCTAACAATACATTGAATTTGACCAATTTATATTTAATACGTTTTATTGAAGTATTTCTAACATGCCAGTGACTTGCATGATTGTAAATTGCAGTAGAGGTGATATAGACATAATCTCCGACAACACTGATACAACATGGCCTACTGTTTTAACCCATATATATTTATAGTACCCACTCTGTTACCTTAGTCCCTTGTAGAAGTTTGTACAAGTCCTTGATAATAATAACTGCACTTAATACAAACCCAAACAAAAAACAGCGATAATGGCGCTTGTACAAAGTTTTGAATCGAACTTACAAATGCTAACATTATTGGAAAAAATTGAACACCCATTATAAATTAATACGAGGCGACACTGAGTGAGAGGATACGATAATACAAAATATAACTGCCTGTGAATACTAACAATCGTCAAAATCGTCTGGTAATTAAAATATTGTAATAGTAGTTTACGTTATGAGCCCGTTACCTGCGAGCACGTAGAGAACAGGTAAAGAGCGTGTATCATTCGACGTTTTATGATACACTGCAATTTACTAACTTTTACAAACTAAAATAAAATTTTATCATTTGATACCATCATAACAAGTGTCTAAATATGACTTAAAATTATGACAGTTCACTTATAACTGACGGTGCAGCATATTAAAATGTTTACCAGTCTAGTGTGTTATGACTCCCTTAACAACCATAAACAGAGGTTGATTACCACGGTATAACATTAAAATAAATCATAAATAAAATAACAAAATATTTCCTGCCGTGTAGAGGTATGTTAAGAAATACCATCCTAATAACATCTTTATTGTCACCTTGTATGTACTTTTAAATTTATTTAAACATAATATAAGTATAATTTTTACAAACAACTAATTAATTCAAACCAAGGCAAATCTAGCGAATTGTGGTGTATAGTACAAAACTTGAGCGGTCAAAAAAAATTGAAGCTATAAAAAATGAGAAAGGAGACACTTTATCTAAAAAGCTATCAGCAATGAGTTCATCAGCAATTTATTAAAGTGGGTGTTAATCTAGCCAAAAATATTAAAGAAGAAAGTTTGCTGTCATTTCCTAAAATTACGCTTCAAAACTCGATGGTTTTTCTTGAAACAAATGTGTCTGAAGTTACAACATTAATAAAAGATTTCTCTCTGCGTTCAAACTTTGAATAGTGACACCTATTTTTAAAAAAGGTAGTAAAAACATTTTTAGTAATTACCGACCAATCTCATTACTTACACATTTATCAAAAACTTTTGAAAAATTATTAAAAAATAGACAACAACTTCCTAAACAAGTTTAATACAATATCTCCCAAACAGTATAGTTTTAAAGTACAAACATGAAAGTTACCTAACTAATAGATACAGTGTTGGCATAAATGGTGAGACCTGCAAACCTGAGCTAATTAAATATGGAGTGCCTCAAGAGCGTGTCTTAGGTCCAGTTCTCCATTATTAATCTGTTTTCAATTGAGAGTTGAGGTAGAATTTTGGGATTTGCAGACGATACTGCAATTTTTATGAGGCAAATAATTGGCACAAACTAAAATATATTGCAGAAAGCGACTTTCTGAAAGTGAGGGGATGGCTAGATAACATGTCACTCACTATAAACATGGATAAAACAAAATACATTTAATTTACTTGCAATGCACGTAAACACCACTACACACTGGAATCTGTTGCTGAAATAAAATACCTTAGTGTATATATAGACAATTATCTGAAATGGGAATACCATATAATACTATTAAAAAATTACAGAGCATTATATACAAGTTTAAATACTTAAAAAAAACATCTACCTGAACAAAATCTAATAACATTATATTACGCCTTGGTAGAAAGTCATTTAAGATATGGCATTTTTATTCGGGGAAGTGCACTTAGTTGTCACTTGAAAGCATTAGAAACATTACAAAAAAGGTTTTTTAAAATAGTTTTTTCGCGAGAGTTTCATTATCCTAGTAACCTATTGTATTCTGAATCCTGGACCTTAGGCAACTGTACTTTTACTGTTCGGTTCAGAAATATAAGTTTAACACGAAAGAACCTAATCTACCTTTCCATTATTATAATACTCGGAACAGAAATCTTCATCATCTTCCTCAGGTTGGTAAATTACTTACTCAACGATCTTTTGCTTACCTTGCTTATAAAATGTACAACCAATTGCCCGAATCTATTATTTAATACTTCACGCCAAATAGTAAATGATTTAATAGAATCAAAAATACTTACCGTAAAATTGTAAATTTATACTTATAGGCTGTATAAAGATATAATTTTCATGTGATGGTGTCTGACTTTGTTAATTTTTCCTATGAAATCAACCTTTTAATCATTTAATTAAATTTTTCCTACACTGCACGTCTGTTATTTTTCTTGTTATTTAATTGGTTTTACGTTTTTATATTCTATTTTATCATGTATTATGTCTATGTTTATGTTTATAATTATTGTACTTATAATCTTCCTACTTTTAGAGTGTAGAATATAGTAAATTTTGTTTGACAGTTCTAGTAGAATAAGATGTGACCATTCTAGTCACAAACTAATAATTTTATTAAATTTTATTTTCTCCTCGAAACAAGTTTTATCACTGATCGAGTTCTTATCTTGGTACATCTGTTATAGTCTAAAAGGTGTGTAGTAAAAGTGGGGATATAACGTCATATTCCATAATCGTACTTATAATATATACGCACTTCGTACAATAAATTTTGAATGATTAAAGTAAAATGCTTCTGACAAAATTGTTGCACTATAATAATGATCAAATTAAATATTGTTAGTGGGATTAAACTTTTTTTAATCTTAAAAAAAAAATTAAAAGTTCAAGAACTATTTTTAAAAACACTGTCATTAATATTGTTTTTTTTTTAGGTTTATTATCATAGGGTCTATTAAGTTTACCATTGCTATATACGCTTCCAAAAATAAATTTTTCACCTATTTAACATGCATTTTCTCCAATGTTCTTCATTTAATTGTGACCAGATCAATTTAATGGGATTAAACTATGCGTGGTAAGGAGGCAATCTGAGATTGTCATTTCCTTTTTCACGGGCCATCTCGTCTATAATATATTTCTTGAATTTGTTTTTATGTTGCCTGCTATTACGAGTAATTCTGCTTTCAAGGATTTAATATTTTTAGAGAGAAGCCATATTGAACTATCTTCTTTTTTTCATCTGGTTTTAGATATTGACTCTTTTAATCAACTGTGACAGGATGCATTATCGAAAACAATAATGGAGTTGGCTGGAATTTTTTTTATAATATTCTTAAACCAATTTTTAAACATTTCTTTATGGTAGTCTTTTATTTTCTTTGACTCCAACATTATAAACCATCTGGCAAAAACAATCGGTGCTTCCAATGTTGGTTATTATTAAAAATTTTCTTTTCCTGTTGGATTTTTTAATCCACAAGATACCCCTTACATAGAGTGTTACCCCATTTATTACCTTGACTGAAAGGGGTGATAGTTTATATCGACTAGCTTAGTTGTGTTATTTTCCGGGGCTTGGGTCGTGGAAATGAATATCGGGTAAAATTATTTAACATAATTTTCTTTAACGTTTACTTAAATGACTTGATTTACTTTAGTTACAGGAACAATCATGACATTTACTGATTCAAGAGTGGATAAAATATATTATACAATAGCCACAAAAGTACCAACGAAATA
This sequence comes from Psylliodes chrysocephalus, assembly GCA_927349885.1. Taxonomy (NCBI): domain Eukaryota; kingdom Metazoa; phylum Arthropoda; class Insecta; order Coleoptera; family Chrysomelidae; genus Psylliodes; species Psylliodes chrysocephalus. The sequence continues at coordinate 89,472,282 of OV651813.1, forward strand.
GTTTACTATTACAAGGGTCTTTACACGCTTAGGACAAGAGTAAAGATTCAATTCCATGTAGTTCTACTCGTTTACATATAAGAGGTGAGTTTGGTTACTTAAAATTTTATCACATATACTTATGCAGTGTACACGGTTTAAGTCAAATTAACACAGGTATCTTATAACTTGTTTATATACTAATACTTTCATTATGGGTATATGGATTTCTGGAAGATGCAGCTAATTATATAAATGGGTGGATCTTGCTTGGTGATTTTCTCTTATATCTCCAAAGTCATGCGATGGGATAATATGCCAGTGTTAAAACTATACAATAAGAATCTAACGTTTAAATCATCTTTAAAATTTTTGGGTATGTTATTTGATCAAAAGCTCTCTTGGAAGGAACACATTAAACAACTTATACTCGAATGTAGTAATAGACTGAACCTTATGAAAATTTTAGCCAACCGAGACTGGGGTTCTGATTATATCACATTAATTGCTATCTACAGAACATTAATTAGATCTAAGATGGATTACAGTGCTATTGCTTACGCCTCTGCTCCTAAATCAACGCTGAAGCCATTGGACTCCATCCATAATGCTGGGCTACGTATTGCTCTTGGTGCTTTTCGTACGTCTCCTATTGAGGGAATGTATGCAGAAACAGGTGAACCTTCTTTACTTCAGAGGCGAATGTATTTAAGCTTATCACATGCTACATCTATAGCTTCAAACAAAAACAAGCCCCTTTATAACAAAACCTTTACAAACAGACATTATTTCGATAACAAACCAAAGTCACCTAAACCTTATTATGAAATAATTCGAACTTATCTGCAACATCTAGACATTGAGTTTCCTGTAATGCTGCCTTTAGATCTCGATCACCCTCCCTCTTGGACAATCAACATACCTCAAATCAATACTGATCTACACGAATTTAATAAAACACATACCAATCCTTCCATCATAAAAGCTAGTCTGACTTCAATATTAAATAAGCACTACAATAACGCCCAGAAACTTTTTACGGACACTTCTAAAAGTAATGTAGGGGTTGGCGCTGCATTAGTTACACCCTTAAATACTTTTAAATTTAAACTTCCTCCAACTACCAGTGTCTTCTTTGCAGAACTTTATGCCTTATATAAAGCCATTCAATATGCAAACTCCTCTAATTATATCTTCACTCTAGTACTTACTGACTCCTTGAGCTCCATAGAAACAATAAAACAAATATATCCTCAAAACCAAATTGCAAAAATGATCAAGTTTGAACTACTACGGGCTCAACAACACTCCAGGACTGTTAGTATCATTTGGATACCATCGCATGTCGGCATTGATGGAAATGAGGAAGCTGATCTCTGTGCGCGTAGTGCGATAACGAGTGCGGAATCTGAAATAGTAATCGGGAGTGTACCAAGTGACGTTAAAGGCTATTTTAAAAGTAAAATTTTGTGTAGGTATTTTCGAGAATGGGAACATTCCCAATCTAAATTACGGTCTATTAAAGAAAATGTATTGCCTAGGAAACCTGTTACTAATAATCGGAAAGTGCAGACGATTCTTACCCGCTTACGACTGGGTCACACTGCACTCACTCATTCATATCTTCTGAATAAGACTGATCCTCCTCGATGTGGAGAATGTGATGTTATACAAACTGTTAACCACTTTTTACTGGATTGTCCTCAATTTAATATCCATCGTATTACCTATAAGATCCCAAATGACAGAAGCGTATTGTTAGGAAAAAACTGTCCGTGGAATGATATTGTTGCGTACTTAAAATTCATACAATTGTTCCATAAAATGTAGTATTGTTCTGTTTTTTTTTATGTAACATAATGTAACTTGTTTGTTTATAATTGTACCGTCGCTAGTCACCTTTTGGTGGATGCGACTCATTTTTGAAATATAAAAAAACCACAGGTATCTTATAACTTGTTTATATACTAATATTTTCATTATGGGTATATGGATTTCTGGAAGATGCAGCTAATTATATAAATGGGTGGATCTTACTTGGTGATTTTCTCCTATATCTCCAAAGTCATGCGATGGGATAATCCTGCGTTTGCAACCCTCGCTGTATCAAGTGCAACTAGCAGCCCAAATGGTTTCAAGCCCTAATAAAATTGCCAATCAGGTAGGTTCAAGCAGTATTAGGTGATAGCAATGGAAAGCAAAGCAAATAGTACTTATTCAAGTTAAAAAGGAAAATAGTAGAAATAAAGTAAAAAAGGACCTAAAAGCAGAAATAAAACTAAACATGCAAGGTTATGATGACTTACCGAATAAAATAGGGCCCTGTTTTATATCTATAAGTATCGACAAATCCACAAACTGTGTACTAAAATTAACACTTGATTTTTCTGGTTCAATACTTATATGATATAATTCAATTGTTTGATGGAACTTATCTATTTTAAGTGGTTTAAAATCCGGAATTTTTCGTTACACTTTTTAAAGACCACATGGCCCATAAACCAACCTCAAAACGAAAGAGAAAGAGCCAAGAGAGACAGATAAAACCTCAGGACCTATTTAGGCTGATTTCTTGCGTCCGCTATTTTCCTTTAAAATTCATGTATAGGTCTCACATTTAGTGGCTATTTTATTCACAGAAAGTGAAACAAAGTCTTTTCGAAAATTAATAAATACATTAAGTACAATATTTTTCTTCTAAGGATAATGCTTTATGTTCACTAGGTCGTTTACGCGTACTTGTGCTTGCAATATTTTCTAATGCACTTCCATTCTTATGTAACTTTAAAATTACAATGTATACTAATACGAAATTTCGAATCAATTAAAATACATAAGATACGGCTATGAATAATTAAAGTCTGCATTATCTCTCAAAATAACAGGTATATTAAAGTGAAAACAATGGAAACATGATTAAATCTAAAGGAAAACTTTTATTTAAACTACAAATAAGCATTGAATGATGAGGTATAAATGAAATGTCTACCTCTTAAACATGTACAACGTTCTGCAAATTAATTGACTGCACTCCTTTCTTTTCTATACTATAACCAGTTGTATTGTAATAAAAACGAAAATAATTTGGACAGAGTTTGGCTACCTGGAATTTGAAGGAGGATTTTTTACACTGAAAAAAAATTAGTTTTAGATTTTTCCACCACCAGATCGATTGCAGCAAACGATTTTAAATAATAATAATAATTAATTAAAAATGAACATGGTCTGGTCTAGGATCTTAAGCCGTATATCGCTGAACCACTGAAATACAAGTAAATGAATACTGACCATTACGACACACTGCCCTACCGAGTAGAAAACATACGGTATTATATTCCAACTTAACCTAACAATTTATTTTCCAGTCTTGAAGGTCGCGGTAGCAAGGTTTTCCACTGCTACCAAGGTAGCAACAAATTTTTAACTTTTGATGTAATCAATAATATCTATAAATTTTAAGCTTGGGGTTTCATGACATTTTAGAACGGTTTTCATAAGACATCTTCATCAAGCGCTTCCCCGCTGCTGCTGCTGCTGCTGAATCTGTCCAGGGTCACCGAGAATCATGGTGGGACCCCTGGGCAAAACACTGGCAACCCTCCCCCCACATATTGCAATCTACTTTTTTAAGCTGCCCCCTGCCCATCACTCTCGTCGGGCCTGTATCTGCCGTTAAAAATTTCCTTCTTCTACAAGGCAAGTAAGAACGATATATCTGTAATTTGCTCTTATGCAAAAGTGATTGATTTTTATTGTAAATAATAAATTTATCAATTTTCAATATTAAGACAACCCCGCAGTTAAAGCTTTTCTTTAATCAATCGCTATTATTTTTGTACACAGCGATATATCGTCATTGACAAGAATATGTGTATATCAGTGGCGGCTCGTGGTAAAAATTTTGGAGTGTTCTGCAATTTTTTGCAAAAAAGCTTACCTTTTAGGGGGTAATTTTAGTCAAAGTCCCATCAATTTTATCGTGCTTGCTGAACGATTGCCACACAAAAAAAATTCACCAAGCACTATTTTACTGTACTCTATTTGCTTTAAGCAAACTACAAAATGTTAAAAAAAATGACGTGAACCATTTAAAGAGATAGTGCAATTTTACAGTTTATTGTTTATAAATTAAGTCTATCCTACGTTCTTTTGGGTTCGCAAATTTTGTAATAACTTTTTTATTAAAATTGTCTATTTCGAAAGTAAACCTTTTTTCAATAGATAGCATGGAAAGAGCTGTTAAACGATCTTCGGTCATTAAATTTCCAAGAAATGTTTTGATGCTCTCATAGGAGTTGTTACCACAATTTCTCATAATTTTCTAGTCTCCTGAGGGGCTATTTTCAAAGTATGTGAGCAAAACCATCAATAGGAATCTTTTTAGACTTGGCTAAAGCTTTCGACACCGTCAATCATTGTCATTTATTAAATTCCCTTGAAGATATGGGTATAAGGGGTATAGCCAATAAATTAATGAAGTCTTACTTAACAAACAGAAAACCAAAATACAAAATATTACCAGCATCGATCAAATAGTCTCATGTGGTGTACCTCAGGGAACAGTATTAGGGCCTCTACTCTTTATAGTCTACCTGAACAATCTCTTTTTAGTGGAAAGTAAAGCAAATATTATTAGCTTTGCAGATGACACAGTAATGCATTACGAAGCTACTGACTGGAATAACTTGAAAACATTGGTAGAGAAGGATTTCCCCAAAATAAAAACATGGTTTGACTACCGATTACTATCTATAAATTTTAAAAAAACAGTATACCTACCTTTTTGCAGTCTAGCCTCTGGTCTTCCTCAATATCAAAATATCGCTATCGAGAACGACACATATATACTACCTGAAAATAAAACTAAATATTTAGGGATAATAGTAGATAGCCACTTGCGCTGGGACAAACATACTCAATACTTACTAAACAAATTACGTAGTGTCTTATTTAAATTCATACAAATATCACCAATGCTAGAATTACCACAGAAGAGAATTTTGTATCATAGCCTTTTCGAATCTCATCTCAACTATGGAATAATTGGTTGGGGGGGAGTCACTAAAACGCACTTAAAGCCAATCGAGATCATTCAAAAAAGTTTTTTAAAAATAATGCTAAACAAAAATAGAAGATATCCTACTGAAAATGTGTATCAAGAAACCCAGATATTTGACTTACGACAGTTATTCTGTCAAGCAGCACTCACCCATCAATTTCAAAATCAAGATGATCTGCAAACACCGTTGCATCACTATGATACAAGAAATAGAGACAATTATTTGCTACCACGAACGAATAAATCAATTGGACAAAATAGCTATCGGTTTTTGGGACCAAAAATCTTTAATTACATTCCAACGGAGCTTCGAGAAATAAAAACAGTAAAAAAATTTAAAAGATGTGTAAAAGAATTTATAACAAAAACACCGCGAACTTTTTTCCGTAATATAATCGAATAAAAAAAAATAGAAATTAAATAATTAGAAAGTATATTATAAACGTTAAAGAATCTGAATATTTTAAAAATGTTCTTTGTCTATGTAGAAGTTATGTTCGTTGTATGAGATACTTATGCCGAGGTATATTGGAAATAAATTTTACTTATTATCAAAGTGTAAAGATTGTACTTATATAACTTTTATTTATATTAATAATTTGTATTTTAATTGCTTCATATTTTTAAATTTTTACTATTGTATTGTTATAAGTTTTATTTATTTTATTTTGTCGTATTTTTTGTCACACACAATCTGTCATTGTACTTTGTACAGTGAGCAGATTCAGTGACACATTTCTTGTTTATTTACATTTTATTTCCTATTGGATTTTATTTTATTGTATCTGAATGTATATATTGCTGGTAAATAAACATTATTATTATTATTATTATTATTATTATATTATTACTCATTAATTTTCTCAAGATTCTCTTTAGAGATGTCATATGTCAATGTGGAAACGCTATTTTTAAAGGCTTCGAGAATTAAAATTCTTAAGAGAATTTTAATTATATCTAAATAAGCCGAGAAAAACAGTCAGTGAGTTCACACTGGCCCTAAGAGCTCTAAAAATACTGTTTTACGTTGACGTATGACATTTATCTTAAGAGAAATATATTCTCTCGAGTTTGAAAATAGCCCCCCTGGGCGCTTGCGTTTATTTTCTGGTGACTGATAGCTTATTATTACTGATGCTTCAGTAATATTGCTATCAATATAATTTCGAACTTGAGTGATACTACGTTCAAAATTATTAATAGCGTCAGCCTAAAATTGAAGATCGGATCATTTAATGTACAGCGAATAGAGGCGGCTGCACTACAGACTGAGTTGTTAGTAAATTGTTCTTCTATTTTATGCATACACTCAATGAGAGACGCTCTATTTTCGTACACAACATTAATGGTCCCTATATTAAAATTCCAATGGGTTGTACCGCCGTGGGGATCCTTTCTTCACAATCTTGTTTAGGACTTCTACTCGCTGGAGTGAATTATTAAAAAAGCCCGTAATGTCTTGTAAATTTCCAAGTGTTTTAGCATCACATTTTTCAGGAATTAAGTAGTTCCAAAAAACGTTCAATTGGCTCACCATTCCGAACTTATGTAAATATATCTACCAGTAGAGTTTTTGCAGCAACATCCGTTGTTTTGTCCGTCATGATTGCCAAAAATGGAGAATTATTAATTTTCTCAACTATTTTTTCATGACAGACATCGAGCATACATTTTAACAGATCGTTCTGTATTTCTTTAGAGGTGCCTTTAAATACTGAAGAAATTTTTATGTCGTCACTTAGAGTTGCATCTAATTCAGCCAAGAAATTTATGAGCACGAAATATCCCCGGTTTCTCGGAAGAGACGCTTTCATCATGTCCCCGAAGAGCCAGTTCAAAAGATACACAAAAAAATGCAATTAATAATTTTGGATAAAGTATACCTATTCTTTGACACATTTTCATTACGTCTCTATATATTTAACCAATAAACAGAATCTAATTGAGCCAGAATATTACTTGTCCCTAGCAACGCAAATTCCATGCAATTATGAAGATAGCTTTTAGAGTTTTCGTGTTTTTTTTATCTTTAAACTTAAGTATTCTAGATCAGTGACCTCTATTTCCGTCTAAGCTTTATCGCCATCAAAAAGTAAACAGGGAAAACAGTACAGAGCATTTTTTTTGTTGCATCCACAGATCCATTCGTTTTTTGAATAAATATTTCTATTAAATTTTCGTGTGTAACTTTTTCCTCTACTTACATCAGTTTTTTCTATAATTATATCTGGTAATAGCCTACTTTTTGCTTTTAATTCCATTTTTTCTTTATATGTTTATTTAAAAATTTCTTTACGTTAATTAAATTAAATTCCACTTCCACAGTACACAGATAATTGTCAGCAATATACAAAACACAATATACTTACCCTTAAAATTATTGTTTTTAACCTCAAAAGTCACGAAAAAATTCTAAAAAATCGACACCGTAAGTATTACTCGCTGAGCTGGAATAATTGCAGCAAACTCTCCACTTAAATCACCGGTTTGTTTTAACCATGGGCGCGAGGGTAGCGGAGTGCCGCGCGGATGTTTGAAAGAGCGCACAGAGCTTCATCATGTGGTCCAGATAAATAATAGTTTAGCGACAGCCTGTGCAAGAGTGTGTGTCGGTAGATAGGTAGGTTATTCCACTGATCGACTTTAACGGCGACCAGCGATAAAGGCGCTTCGCCAGTAGTTATTTTTAAGCATTATTACCATGCGAATATAATTTTTACATTTTATTTTTGGTAATAGGAAATATTTGAGTTAGATTATGTATTTAGCTTTTTTTAGGAGCTCTGCAGCACTGCGGCACTTATTCACCAGCCGCCACTGGATATATTTAAAAATTGTTTGACTGACTCTCACATTTGTTTCTGACCCACAAAAGATAAATTATGTATATCGCAAGCCACTGAGTTGCAGCATTTTTAATCGCATAGTTTGTATTTTCACGTACAACTGCATATCATAATAAATCATTTGGTTTGTGCTTTATGTTATGCTAATGAATATTACAAACCGTGCACGATTTTGGAGGTGTTAGATAGTCTACAACACACATAATAATCCGCAGTCTCAGTAGTTGTGCTTTAGTTTCAACGACTTGCACGCACGCCATGTTCTAAAATTGCATTAGAGACCAAAAGAGAATTGTTTGTGAAAAAAAAAAAGAATATTTGAAATGTGTTTAAAAATTATATAGATAGTAACTATATTTATATACAGGGTATTTCATATTGTATCTGATAAAGAAATATTGACCCAAAATATGACGATTTAACCTTAAACAGTTATCCCATTACAAAAAAAAAAAAAAAAAAAAAAAAAAACCTTAAACAGTTAAATAGGTATTCCTCCTAACCGAGATCAACAATTTAAAATGATTTTTGCCTCCGATACGTTATAAATGGGAGTTTTTGCATAAGGAAAAAAGGCGTGATCTCGACACCGTGGTCATGTGACGTAATACATATAAAGCGAAACTGACGAATTAAAATGCGCCCTAAAAGTTTTGACCCGTTCATTTAACCTAAGATGTTTGGTGTAGTTGATTTTAATGCATTATTATTTGAAAACAGTAAGAGAAAATTTAATACACTTTCTTATAAAGCCAATCTAGATATTTCTTATATTATTCATTAGGTGAGTACTATAAAAAATATAAAAATGAAACCAATCCCTCAAATTAGGAATAAACTAGTTATTTGTGTACTAAAGTTGATCTTTTTTTGGCCGAATAAGAAAGTTTCCAAGTCAACAAAATTTTAAAACAACCGGTCTTCGTATATTTTTATTTTGCATGCCAAAGTTGCATATACGTTAAAATTATTCGTTTCCGGTACCACCTTCTATACCTAAAGATTAGGCAATTACATCTAGTAGACACAGGTAAAGGTACCATTTGGGAACGCGCGACAAACGACAGGAGACCGAGTCACCAGTGAAGCGGCAAATATTGCCATACTAAATCTGATGTCGTCTGTCGCCTCTACCGAAATGTGTTTCTTATAATTACATGTGTTCAGATGTGAAGAGACCGTTTTGGGTCGCCCTTGCGTTCTGAAGTCGGTCTCGGTCTCGGCTTGCGAAATGGTAGCTTAAAGGTACCATTTCGATAGGCGCGACAGGAGACAGGAGAACATTAATGTTACGCTTTCTACATTTGGGAAGCAAGGAGACAGGTAGCACGACACCCGCAGACAACCATTCGAGGGAACTATCAGCGTTGCCAGACCTAATGTTTTTAAGTAGATCCATTGTTTTTGTCTCTAGCAAATGTTGTTCTTAATTTATTAAGTTTGCCTCATTCTTCAGCAAATGGTTAAAGAATATTTTCTCTAGTAAATTTTCTGTAGTAAAAGCTGTAGTAGCCACTATTGTAGGTTTGTTTTTATTTAAAATGCAACAAAGAATTTATAGGGCAACATAAAAAAAACATGCATGCCAATCACAACGCATTTGAATGATTTGATTCAGACTGATCTGAACGAAATACCTATTATTTTTCATTAGTTTTCTTTTGTTTTTTTTTTTTATTTACTACACTGTAAATTATATTTATTTCCACCTGTACTAAAATCTACTGTTTAGATTCAATGATTATACAAGGATTATACATTCCGGGAATATTTTTAATTATTTTTATAGATACAAAATTTTCTAAATTTTGCATTTAATTTACACATTATCCTTACGGACATTGTTTTGCTGTATTGGCTTGTAATATTTAAAGATTAAAATGATTATAATTTTTCTTTAACATGTATTTTTTAATAAAAATTACTTCATTAAACAAAAAGGTTTCCGAATAATTACAATGTTGAAATTATATTATTACTGTACATTTTTAAAACGGGTGATCTGTTAATTAATAGAAACAAAAAATAATTATTTGGCAAATGATAAATTTCAAAAAATTATAATAAATTCGAAGAAAAATTAGTAGGTATACATTTTATCTAAGGTATACATTGAAAAATAAAAAGTCAAGTACCTAGAACACGGCAAAATTTATGTCAACTTTTTGTATTAATTTTAAAAATTCTATCAAGTAATAAAGCTCTGATACAAAATACTGAAACTCCCTTTAAGTACACATCATTTAGTTTAATCAGACTAGTATGCAAATTTAAAAATAAAATATGTAATCTATTTACCTTCTTTAGAGAGCAATATAAAACAAACCGAATGTTATTGAAATACATGGTACATATTAAACGACATTAATATTTAGACTCTCCTGAAGTGAAAAAATATTATTTTGAAAATTTACTTAATATAACTGAGAAAATGATTAAACTTTAACAATGTATGTTCACCCTTTCAGGGCTGAAACTCTGTGTCATGTAGAATTCTACTTATCGCTTTCTACAATAGATTCTTTTGTGGCACTCTGTGTAACATAGCGGAAAACCAACGAGTATATACTTACTACAGGATAACTAGTTTCATAAGAAACCACATTGCAATATTTGCCGTGCGGTTGATAACGTATTTATCACAAAAGAAAGTAATCGATTCCATTGTAGAAAGCGATAAGTAGAATTCTACATGACACAGAGTTCCAGCCCAGGATGGAAATTGTTCTGATGAGATATATATTAATTATAGAACAAAACTTATAAATAATATTAGAAGCAACTTTTATTTAAAAAATTTTCTTCTCCAAACGTAAATAACAGACTTAACAAATTTTGTTCTTAATTTATTAAGTTTGCATCCATCTTCAGCAAATGGTCAAAGAATATTTTCTATAGTAAATTTGCTGAAGTAAAAGCAGCGTAATAAGCATCCACTACTGTATGTTGGCTCCATGAAAGAATTGTTGAAATTGGACGATAACCAAAAACAAATCAATCGAAGAACTGTACATTCTTTTTTTTTTTTTTTCGAAAACAGCCCCAACATTTTAAGAGAAAACGAAGAAATTCCATTAATGAGCCGTGAAACTTTACGAAAAATTTTATGGGGCCTAAAATTTTGTTTTGTCAAACGGTGTAGGAAATCAATTTAAATTAAGAGGTCAGATAAAGTGTCCTGGCGACAGCGTTATTTACGAAATATTAAAGAGTTTAGAGCCGCTAAAAAAAAGATATACTATCTCGATGAAACGTAGGTGAATGCTGGACACACGGTATCTAAGATATGGCAAGATACTTCTGTAACTAGTCATCGCCAAGCTTTTATAGAGGGATTATCTACAGGTTAAAAAGCACCATCAGGTAAAGGACAGCGCCTAATTGTTACCCATATCGGAAGTGAAAGTGGATTTTTGGAAAATAGCGCTCTTGTGTTTATATCGAAAAAACAGGAGACTACCACGAGGACATGAATGCAGAATGCTTTGAAAAATGGTTTACTGAAGTATTACAAGGTGTAGAACGAACTTCAGTTATTGTACTAGATAACGCTTCTTATCACAGTCGACGAGTTAAACGCATTTCGATAACGTCCAGTTGGAAAGCGGATATGCAAACCTGGCTGCGGGATAAAGCAATAGCATTTACTGAGGAGATGCTTAAAGTGGAATTAATGGACCTAACAAAGGAACACCGCCATAAATATATTCAATATGTTGTCGACATAATGGCTCGTGATCGTAGTATGACGGTATTAAGACTTTCCCTTATCACTGCGAATTCAATCCTATTGAACTAATTTGGGCACAAGTGAAAGGGTTTGTAGGTCGAGAAAATAAAACTTTTAAAATAGCCGACGTTCAAAGTTTATTAAAAACCGGTATAGAACGTATAAAACCTCAAGATTGGCAGAATGCTATTTCCCATGTAATTAAGGAAGAAAATAATATGTGGCGTTTGGACGGTATGATCGAAACGGTAGTTGAACCTTTAGTCATAACTTTAAGTTCCGACGATAAAGACAATTCCAGTGATAGTTTTGCAGAATCAATGGATTACGAAACTTCATAGATTTAGAATTCAAGTAAGTGATACCAAGCTTAATTTACATATTTGTATAATAAACAAAATACAATTAAATCTTAGATGAATTATTATAACAAAAATAGATGACCAACCTACTTTCATCTAGTAATATTCACAAATACCCATTTAATTTGCCAATATAGTATTTCTGCGACACTGATAACAATACCTTTTGCAGTTTTAAGGCGCACTTTCTTCAATATTTTGTTCTAGTATAATGCCCCATTTAATTTTCCAATAATCTTTCTACGTCACTGACATAATATTTTCATATTTTAACAATAAACAAAACAAAATTATAAACATAAATGATTATTACTACAAAAATAGATAACCAACCTACTTTCATATAATATTATTTACTATTACCGCATTTAATTAGCCAATAGTTTTTATATGTCTGGCGTATAGGTTAGGTTAGGTTAGGTTAGGTTAGGTTAGGTTAGGTTAGGTTAGGTTAGGTTAGGTTAGGTTAGGTTAGGTTAGGTTAGGTTAGGTTAGGTTAGGTTAGGTTAGGTTAGGTTAGGTTAGGTTAGGTTAGGTTAGGTTAGGTTAGGTTAGGTTAGGTTAGGTTAGGTTAGGTTCATTTTGGCAATGGATTTATGACTAGTTGGCACGTGATTCCGATAACTTCTGCAGTTTTAGGCGCGTGATTCCATTCATTATGCTCTGGTATAGTATGATTGTTGTACTTGAACAGAAAGGAATCACCTTCTTCAATATTTTGTCCGAGTATATAAAATATCGACTAATCACCTCCAAATGCAAGCGATGTCTGAGGACAGTGAACTCGAGTGCGACACGCAGGAAACGCTTTGCCCGGAGACCATTCCAAACTGTCGTCGAGAAGTGTCGCGCCGTAAAAAATGTGTTTCATATAATTGGATGTGTCTTAGACGTGAAGAGACCGTTCTCGGTCGCGTTCATTGTCGTCTGTTGTCGTCTGTCGCGCCTGTTGTCATCTGTCACGTCTGTTGTCTTCTGTCGCGTCTACCGAAATGTTACCTTGAAAGTGCTTTAATCTGCATTTATTCACTCATCTGAAGATCTCGACAGAGGTTGGTTGCTGTTTCGATTGTATTAAGAAGCATCGCTTATGTTCCCCAGTACTTTTTTCTGGAATCTTTGGATTATTAGGATTTTACAATTGCTGACACAACCCCAGAGCTGAATGCTATAAGTACAAACTGGTTTGAGAACTTGTTTATACAGAATAATATTTTTATATATAGATAGGCTACCAATTATTCAATACATTTTTCTGAATTTTATATTTAACTCTGGTCTGTTTTTTAACATGGACTCTCTAGTTTTGCATCGAATGTAATGCCTAAATATTTTTCTTAGTTGACATAAGATATCTGGGAATTATTTATGTTAATTGGTAGTTGTTGACTATTTTTAACAATTAATATATAACTGTTAAACGTCAAATCTTTTTCCAAATAATAATATATTAATAATGTAAAATAACCAGTTTTTCAATATTAGAACAGAGGAATTAATATTAGAACAGAGCTCAAATAACCTATTTATTCGCCCAGACCTATCACAAAATAATAAAAGACTATTTTCAACTTTAAAAAATTATCAAAAATAAAAAATGTTTTATTAAAAAAATCGATTAAAAGCAATGTATCAAAATCAACCAAACAACTAGGTTGAGCCTACGTTGTGAAGAAACTTGAAGAAATATGAAGATGGGGTGAAGCAATTCTAATTTGTAGAAGTATTTTATAATTTTTTTCTGTCAACAATGTCCGTCTGAAGATCGCTGTTTCTAATGTAACAAGAAGCATCGACAATGTTCATCAATAGTTTGCTCTGGAATATCTGGATTATCAAAATATTTTTGTTGCAGGCCCAACCCTAGAGCTGAAAGCCATATGTCCAAATTGGTTTGATAACTTGTTTATATAATAGAATTTTGTTATGTGTAAATAAGCTAGAATGCCTACTAAGTAACCATTAAATTTTCTTGAATTTTGTACTCTTGTCTTTTCTTTTTAACATAATCCGTCCAACGAAGTCTTGCATCTAATGTAATACCTTGATATTTTGTTATCATAAGGGATACAGGCATAATTTATGTTAATTGATATTCTTTGACTATTTTTGTTGGCAAAATTAAACGATTTCGCTGAGTTTAGGAAAATATGCAACAGTGTTCCAGGTTGAACTTATAGCCATACAACAATGTGCAAGAGAAATACTAAATCAGCAAGTATCAGGCAAAACTATTGCCATATACTCTGATATCCAAGCAGCTCTAAAGGCAATTCTCTCACCAAAAATCAAATCACGACTGGTGAAAGACTGTCCAGAAGACCTGGCAGAGCTAAGTAGTCAAAACAAGGTGACCCTAGCCTGGGTACCAGACCATGGGGGATATCAGGGCAATGAAAAAGCCGACGAACTAGCCCAAGAAGACTCAGATAAGGCCATGACAGGCCCCAAACCCTTCTGTGGAGTTGCTAAGGCATTGTGCAAGGAATCCAACAAACAATGGATGGAAAAAGAGTCTTAGAAATGGTGGAACAACTATCCAAGACTGAGGTAGGTCAAACAGTTTATTAAGGAACCATCAGCCAAGTTCAAGAAAGACCTACTGGATTAAAAGCGTCAAATCGTTAGGATAACAGTAAGTCTTCTTATCAAACACTGTCGCCTTAAAAGGTACATGAGTGTCATCAATCCAGCAGAAGAAGCAACTTTGTGCAGGTTCTGTAAAGAAGAAGAGGAAACATAATTCTACGTCTGGTACCAATGTGAAGGCCTGGCTGGAATAAGGTTTCTAACATTGGGCGAAGAAAATCCAAATGCATGCAACTACATGTGAGAGCCACTGTCAAAGCTACTAAGTTTAATGAAAAAGACCAGGCTAGACGACATACTCTAAAACAAACGGAGTCTCACAATAGATCTGAAAAGGTCGCGGTGGACAAGGACAAATAACTCCCAATCTAATCTAAATCTAGTAAAATTAATGTTAACAGATTTGGTTTCATTTAGTTTAATACGCCATCATTTGGTCCAATTATTTATTTGATTTACTGATGTTTGTAGTTTATTTGCAGCCTCTTCATGATTTTTTCCTGTCACTAAGATGGCAGAATCATCTGCAAATATAACTATTGTGTCTTGATCTAGTTGGAGTATGTCAAAAGTGTAAAACAGATTCAAAAGGGGTCCCTGGATACTTCCTTGTGGTACTCCTGCTTTAATTTCTTTTAATTTAGAGTACATCTACTCTTGTTTTACTCTAAAGAATCTATTTGAAATGTATGAATCCGGTAGCTCGAGTATGGCTGTGGTAGTAACATATTTATCCTATCAATTGGAAGAGCGACTGTGCATATAATATGAGTAGGTGGGTTTGAATCCCCACGTGGGCAGAATTTTTTAAATTTTTCATTCAATTTGTGATCTCCTTGGGAGTTCAAAAATATTTTTGAATTTTTCGTAGAGGTAATATTGGGATTTGTTTGGGAATTTCCTGGAAATTTAATTTCATATTTTTCGGATATCTAACTGATAAATTTTCGAAATTTTAAAACTGTTTCTCTCACACAATTATAATTAATTAACTCTTGTATATTTTCAATGTTGTGATTGTTTTAAAATAAAAATATATAATAACTTACTTGTTCTACCCATAAATTGGTCGTCATGATTTGGTTCTTTAAGTTCTGAAACAAAAAATCATATATTTATTAGCATGCACAAAAAAAAATATAGTACATACAAATTTGTTCACTACATCTAGGTATATTTCTATGGTCTAATTTTTTATTATAGGCCAAAACTAGTCGTACTCAAAATTTTAAATAACTCTGTTTTGCGGTAGGTGTTGATTTCGAGTGTCATTTTTTTCTCAACATTATCGACTACATTTAAGATTATGGATATTTTATTCCTAAATAAATAGTCGATTTTAGCTGATAATTTTATGGAGTAAGTCTCGAATAATAGAAAAATTTCATTGTTCCGCCTTTTTGTACCTTTTTGAAGTTTTATGATACCTACTCATGATAATATTTATATTACTATTACTAAACCTATCTATAATAAAATTTTGGGTTAATAATGGAACATCAATATTTTGTTTGTTAATGATATTCTAGGAAAATTTACCTGTTCGAGTTTTGAGGCTTAACTAATAGAATATCCCTAACCGTCTGCCCTTTTATAATTAACAATTATCAATATTATCATTATCAGTTGTACCCCTAACTAAATTCCAGAGTTTACCTAGTTGTAGTGCATCTAATTGCAGTAAAAATATTAACAAGTTTGTATTTATTGATCTTCCATTTACAAAACCAAGTTGTTCCTCTGCTAAAATATGTTTAATGTGGTTATGTTTAAATTAATACCCATATTTTCGAATAGGTGTATAACTTGATAGTTTCCATTTTGTTGGATACATCGAAAATTTAATAATTTAATTAATAATCTGATGTGTTTAACACATGACTTTCCTATCTAGTTATTATAGGCTTTTTCCAGTTATTTTGTACAACCTATTAGGCATTCCAAACTGAATGACTACCAGTGGGTTTTGACAGGTTATGATGTGGCAAAGTTATGGCAACTCTGTAGGCCTGGTGATTTGACAAGGTGAGTGAAATAGATAGTTACATAGATTGATCATCCCTATTTTTTAAAATAAACTTAAGCTTATGCCTTGAAGTAAAAATATAAGCAATTATTATTTTTTAAATATCTAAAGTGTGAAAATTGGTTTTAAAACACATTTTTGCTAAACTGATTCAAATTAATAAATATTTGTCAGGCAATATGGCTGCTCGCAAACGACCAGCTTTGAGCAATGTATAAAACATATATGTATCATTGACCCTGTTAATGACAACGTGACAACAGGGTTGCCATATCTAAACTGTCAGTACCCACTAGTAGCCATTTGGACAGGTCGTTGGAATGCCTAATTGCAGCAACTGTTATGGGTACTACCTGTATATATATAATTTATAAAGAAATAACCATAGAAATAAGAAATGTTGAATGTCATGTAATGATTAATAAAAAGTTGTCACTGTACGAAATAAAAATATTAAAATTATTCTACATAATTTTCTTCAACGGTGGTTTCTTCCAAATAACTTCAACAAAGGTTATGGGCCCAGAGGACCGTTGGTAAAAGAAAATTTGAAGGAAAACCAAATTCTGTAGATATTTGATAGTTCTGTCAACTACTGACTATATACTTACTACTTACAAGCATGACTTTTCATAGTAGTAGTTCTCTTCCCACAATCGATAAGCTGACCGGTGCAAATAACTATAAAAATTGAAAGTTTGCAATGCAGATGTTTTTGAAACACGAAGATATGTGGGAATATGTGGATGGTTCTATAAATCCAGGTGAAAAACATTATGATACCAAGAAAAATGAAAAAGCTATGGCTAAAATATGTTTAATGGTTTCTCCGTCACTGTATGTACATGTTTCCAGTGCCAAAGGTGCTAAAGAAGCCTGGGATAATCTTTCTAAATTATTTGAGCCCAAAGGCTATGTAGGCCGTTTACGATTGCGTCAAAAACTTTTAAAATATTCCTTAGCTGACTATAAGGACATGTCTTCTTATATTTCGAGTAATATTGAAATAGCACAACAATTATCAGACATTGATGCCACTGTAACTGATGAAGATTTAGCAGCTGTTCTATTAGGTGGTCTTACTGAATACTTTGAACCCATGATTATGGCTTTGGACAACAGTGGAATAAAAATCACTAGTGAAATAGTCAAAACTAAGCTATTAGCAGAAGGATATAGACGGGAAGAGAATCAGTCAGAAAATGCTCTAGCAACTAGGACGCCAAATCCTAAACGAATATTTAAATATAAAGGCACAAAATGTCAAAAATTTGGACACAAAAGAAAAGATTGTTTTCAACTTAAATCAGAAAATGAAGATCAGAAAGTAAATGAAAGCAAATCTACTCTGAATTCGCTGTTAACTACTGAAAGCGATACTGTCTTGGCTGTAAATTCAAACGATTTCAACTGTTGGTTTATAGATTCAGGAGCCACTTCTCACATGACCAATTCGAAAGAATATTTTTCAAGATTTTCTAATATTGAGTCTGAAATTTCATTAGCAAACAAGGAGAAAATAAGATCTATTGGTGTTGGTGATGTTATAGTTAATGTTGAAGATGGACCGAAAACAGTAAAGAATGTACAATATGTTCCTAATTTAGCTGCCAACCTTTTGTCTGTGTCAAAATTAGTTGAAAAAGATTTAGTAGTTACTTTTACTGAATTTGGCTGTAAAATATATCATAAAAATGATTCTTCTATTCAAGGTAAAGTTAGAATTACTGGATCCTTAATAAATAACATGTTTAAATTAGATCTAAAGAACCCACTTATAAATACCTCCTTACTGTCTCAAACTAATGCTGTAACATCTGGCATAGACGCCTTAGACATTTAGGTAACAGAGGTATGAGGCAAATCAAACGGTCAATTTCTGGTTTTGAATTTTTTCAACATATTGAAGACTGTACAGCCTGTGCTCAGGGGAAGCAAACTCGTGCCCCATTTGTCAGAAATCGAAGACCGAACCGACGACGAGCCAAAAATTTCTTAGAGATTGTCCATACAGATGTCTGCGGTCCCATGGAAGAAAAGTCACTTGGTGGTTCCAAGTACATGTTAACTTTCACTGGCGATTTTTCAAGAAAAATCTTTGTTTATTTTCTGCGATACAAAGATGAAACATTTGACCAATTTATAAAATTTAAATCATTTGTCGAAAATCAGTCAGGAAAGAAAATAAAAACTCTAAGATCAGCTGGTGGTGGGGAATTGCAAATAATAAAATGAAAGAATGCCTTGTTGCCAATGGTATTAAACATGAAGTTACAACTCCTTACACCCCTGAACATAATGGTCTGGCCGAACGAGTGAATAGATCCATATGCGAAATTGTAAGATGCATGATGATGGATATGAATTGCGACAAACGTCTATATGGGCAGAAGCATGCAATACGGCTGTGTATCTTAAAAACAGAACAGCACATTCCGCTTTGAGAGGTAAGATCCCTGAAGAAGTATGGACTGGAAGGCACGTTAATCTAGACCATTTACGTGTATTTGGATGTAAAGCCATGGTCCATATTCCTAAGCATAAAAGAAAGAAATGGGATGCAAAAAGCGATGAACACACTTTTGTTGGCTATTGTGATGATTCTACTGATAATAACTGTTATCGCTTATTAGATAAAAATCTGACAGTTATTCGTGCAAGAGATGTTATATTCTTTGAAACAAAACAGCTGCAAGACGAAAAAGAAATTCCCATTTTTCTGCCCATTGGAGAAATTGTAAATAGTTCCCATGAAGAGTTACCTCTTTCTTCTGAAACAATCTCTATCGAAGCTGATGAAGAAATCAATAAGCCAACAACAGAAAATCTTGGCGAAAATACTGAAAGAAGATATCCTGAACGAGTGAGAAAACCAACAGAGTTTTTTACATACCAGATTTCTGAAGAAAATCGACTGCTGGATCCTATTAATGTCTCTGATGCTCTCAATGGACATGATGCTGATAAATGGCATGGTACCATGGAAGAGGAATATCGTCCTCTTATGCATAATAAGACGTGGAGATTGGTTGAAAAGCCTGAAGGTGCATGTGTTATTCCATGCAAATGGGTTTTCAGAATCAAGCAGGATGTCTCTGGTAATGTTAACAAGTACAAGGCTAGACTTGTTGCCAAGGGATTTAAGCAAACATATGGTATAAATTATGATGAAACATATGCACCTGTGGTAAGAAAGGAAAGTCTTATGTTACTATTTGGGATTGCTGCAGAATACCACTTAGATATAGACCAAATGGATGTAAAGACAGCATTCTTAAATAGTGAACTAAATGAAACTGTATACATGTATCAACCTGATTTTTTATTCAGATAAGGTATGTTTGTTGCAAAAGGCTCTTTATGGCCTGAAACAAGCTGCAAGATCATGGAATATTAAAATCCATAAGAAATTAATTGATATAGGTTTCAAACAATCTAACTTTGAGTCTTGTATATATTTTAAAATTGACAAAAATATTTTAATATTAATATAAAAAACAAAAACTAAAAGCTGATCTTAATAGTAGCTTTGAAATGCAAGATTTAGGACAAGCAAAATATTGTTTAGGTATAGAAATTACTAAACAAGGAAACCAAATTTTTCTAAATCAAAGAAAATATATACTTGATTTACTCAAAAAATATAATATGTTAGATGCAAAAATATCTCGTACACCCATAGAAAGTAAATTAAATTTAAATAAAGAACAAAATAAAATGTTATTATCAGAACTTGATAGGTTCACTAATGTACCTTGCTACCTGTACTCGACCCGATATTTCGTTCGCAGTTAGTTTGCTTAGCCAATATAACTCAAATTTTACTACCGAATTATGGCAACATGCGAAAAGAGTTTTAAGGTACCTAAAGGGAACGGTGAATAAATATCTATTATTTAAACCTTCTGGAAATGTTTTAACTGGTTATACCGATGCAGATTGGGCTGGAAGCGATAAAGATAGGCGTTCATTTAGTGGTTATGTTTTTACATATTCTAATGGAGCAATCTCCTGGAGCAGCCGTAAACAGCGATGTGTGTCAATGTCTAGCACAGAAGCGGAATACGTTGCCCTCTCTGAAGGAGCAAAAGAATGCGTTTTTCTCAAAAATTTATTGCAAGAACTTTGTCCCAAAACAAGAAGCGCAATAACAATTTATAATGATAACCAAAGTGCTATCTATATTTCAGAAAATGAAACTAGTCATAACCGGACTAAACACATAGACGTACGTTATCATTTTATACGCTCTTGTGTTTCTGACAAACTTATTAATTTAAAATATATGCCTACAAATGAGATGCCTGCTGATGTATTGACGAAAGGATTACCTCTCATAAAGCATGAAAATTGTATTAGGTATATTGGATTAGTTTAAGTATTTTATTTCTTTATGAATTACGGGAAAGTGTTATGGGTCCTACCTGTATATATATAATTTATAAAGAAATAACCATAGAAATAAGAAATGTTGAATGTCATGTAATGATTAATAAAAAGTTGTCACTGTACGAAATAAAAATATTAAAATTATTCTACATAATTTTCTTCAACGGTGGTTTCTTCCAAATAACTTCAACAGCAACTATATAAATGTTTAGAGGATAAACTAAATATATACATTTTCCACAAACATCTAACTCGTAACATTTTTCTATAGATATTCATTGAAAACGAAAATACTTATTGTTTAATTTTCTCGTTACGGTCCATTTTAGAAAAATCAGGTAAAAAACAAAAATTATAGAGATCAATATCGCAAACAACTTTCTCAAATTCAGAATTTTGCACATTTTGTCAAATTTCTCGAATACGGATCATTTCAGGAAAATTTAGTATATAACAAAAATTATAGATAATAATATTAGAAGTAACTTTTAATGAAACAATTTTCTTGTCCCAACATAAATAACATATATTCCATAAAATATAAAAACGACCTCCTATAAAGTATCCCCAGATGTTTTGACATTGTCCAAAATCTAAACATTTTACCTCAGGCCGAAATAAAATTTATGTTTAAAATTTAATGTTTTTTCCTTTATCGGTTTTTGCATTTTCTTCAAAATTCGTAATTTACACATTTTCTTAAATTTCTCGAATACGGACCATTTTAGAAAAATTTTGTGTAGAACAAAAATTATAGATAATAATATTGTAAGTAATTTTTAATTAAAGAATTTTCTTCTCAAAACGTAAATAACTGATATATCCCATAAAACATAAAAATAACCATCTATAAAGTACCCCACCAGATGTTCTGACTCTGTTCAAAATCTAATCAGTTCACTTGAAATAAAGCTTAAGTTTTAAATTTGGTGTTTTTCTTTGTATCCGTTCATGAGTTATGGAGGGGATACACACACACACACACACACACACACACACACACACACACACACACACACACACACACACACACACACACACACACACACACACACACACACACACACACACACACACACACACACACACACACACACACACACACACACACACACACACACACACACACACACACACACACACACACACACACACACACACACACACACACACACACACACACACACACACACACACACACACACACACACACACACACACACACACACACACACACACACACACACACACACACACACACACACACACACACACACACACACACACACACACACACACACACACACACACACACACACACACACACACACACACACACACACACACACACACACACACACACACACACACACACACACACACACACACACACACACACACACACACACACACACACACACACACACACACACACACACACACACACACACACACACACACACACACACACACACACACACACACACACACACACACACACACACACACACACACACACACACACACACACACACACACACACACACACACACACACACACACACACACACACACACACACACACACACACACACACACACACACACACACACACACACACACACACACACACACACACACACACACACACACACACACACACACACACACACACACACACACACACACACACACACACACACACACACACACACACACACACACACACACACACACACACACACACACACACACACACACACACACACACACACACACACACACACACACACACACACACACACACACACACACACACACACACACACACACACACACACACACACACACACACACACACACACACACACACACACACACACACACACACACACACACACACACACACACACACACACACACACACACACACACACACACACACACACACACACACACACACACACACACACACACACACACACACACACACACACACACACACACACACACACACACACACACACACACACACACACACACACACACACACACACACACACACACACACACACACACACACACACACACACACACACACACACACACACACACACACACACACACACACACACACACACACACACACACACACACACACACACACACACACACACACACACACACACACACACACACACACACACACACACACACACACACACACACACACACACACACACACACACACACACACACACACACACACACACACACACACACACACACACACACACACACACACACACACACACACACACACACACACACACACACACACACACACACACACACACACACACACACACACACACACACACACACACACACACACACACACACACACACACACACACACACACACACACACACACACACACACACACACACACACACACACACACACACACACACACACACACACACACACACACACACACACACACACACACACACACACACACACACACACACACACACACACACACACACACACACACACACACACACACACACACACACACACACACACACACACACACACACACACACACACACACACACACACACACACACACACACACACACACACACACACACACACACACACACACACACACACACACACACACACACACACACACACACACACACACACACACACACACACACACACACACACACACACACACACACACACACACACACACACACACACACACACACACACACACACACACACACACACACACACACACACACACACACACACACATCATCGCGAAAATAGTAAAACCGGATTCAGGGGACCCCAAAACATAAAAAAAACTCGAGATCGAAAAAATCATGATTTCTATACTTTCCTTATCTGTATACAGATAGGAAAAATGTGTAATATAGTATTTTTTCTAGAAAATCCCTGCAGTCTATTAAAAAATATGGAAAAATGTAATGGTTACCGGCTGCTTTTTTGGTTCCAATCTCTTTATAGATTCATTGTAGTCTAAAAAAGTTAATAAATTTAGATTGCAACCATTTAAATGATTACAAGAGTAATTTAAAAAATCTAAGCTATAGTTTGATTTTTCGGCTGAATGGACAGAACCAAAGAAATTTACAAAATTTTTAGCGGTATCAAATATTCTAACTTTTGTACCTTTAAATTCAAAAAAATACGAACAATGTCCTTTATTGCTTTTACCATTTACATAGTTCCAAGGATTGACATTTTCAATAGTTTTTCCTTCACTTGTTTTTATATAATTTTTGTATAAGAGTAATATCAAAATGATACAGGTCTTCAAAAAAAGGTTTTAAGGTGCATTGTTGAAGAATATGTTTGATCGAAATTTAAAGATATCAACAGTAGAAAAAAACTAAAAAGGTTTGCTACAAAACAGAAAGGGCGACTTCACTTCTATGCCAATAAAGAAATTATGCGATTACTGGGCATAATGCTCAAAACAAAGAATCTATACAAACTCAAGCAGTGCACGTTAATATTAGTGTTGTGTAAATATAAAACAATGTAATATATTGTCACACCAATTAGCGATACTATCCCAGAAATAATTAATATTGCCCATTATGAACTTCTTAAGTTAATTCATAAAAAGACAGTAACGACTAGTAACAATTCTGCACTATAATCTTTGATGTCTAAAATTAAATACCTAAAGTTTGACGAGCCCACGAACAGCAATGAAACACTTTCTCTTTAAAAACTCAAATACCATTTAAAGTTTTATTTAAATTTCGAGACTTTCTTAAATTCTAAGTTTTCTTTCAAATCTAGCAGTTCTAGAAAGTCAAAGCGACTTTCGCTACCTGCTGTCGAACTTTCAAATTCACTGCTATCTTACGACGTTAAACTCCATCACCTTGAAACTTCCTTACATTATTCCGAATTATGTCGACCGTATCCCAAACATTCAGTAACTATTCGATAAATCATCAAAAGTTTGAAGTTCCGAAGCTCGAACAGTCTCATTTGGAGACCTGAATATTAAACGCTGATTTATACCTTAGATCGGGTATATCTGTCCTTTATCTAATTTAGAAGCGTCCCTTCGAAAATTTTGTTTCGGGATTTTCGTATTCCTGCCAGAATAACTGGTAATGTATTTTTAATGCTCGCTTTACATCTGACAAATTCTTCATGAAATAATTCATAAGGGTGCGTTAAGTGAGCAAGTGAGGACCGGTCGAAACCATCTAGCGAAAAAGAAATCCAACCAAAATGGGCAGAAATGACTAATCAGCTGATCCGTCAGGGTCAGTCAGAACGGTCGAGAAATTATGTTGGACTTTGGGGTATATTGTGTAACGTTTTAGATAATTTTAACAAGTTGCTTAGTTTTAAAAGTTATTTATAACTATGCGGTTACAATTTTAACACAAATGTTTATCATTTTTACTTTTTGTTATTAGTTACTGTATAACCAATAATGCAGAAATACAATCAATAAAATTGAAAGAACGACAATAGTAGTTTGTAAAACAAACGGCGATATGGACAATCTACAAATTTTAAAAATTATTTTAGGTTAATAACCCCTTATATCCAGCCTTGCCCTGTCATGCGGGGCTTTGATCGAATATACATTTATTTCCCTAGCTACTCGTGGGACTAAAACATTACAAAAAATAAGGACAAGGAACTCCCAGAAGGAGAAGCCCTTCCAAAACAACAAACAGAGGCAATGGAAATCGAACCGATTCCTGGAGTATTAACTTCGTCTTCATCAAACTCTGTGCAACGTCCTGAGGCGCAACAACCTTCGGAGTTCCACAAACTCCAAGGATGACTACCCTAAGAAGAGTTGCTTCAAATAATAAATAATAATAAAATATTTAATTTTTTTAAAACTATTATACAAACCGCAGCAAATATTTTCTGTTACCTCGATTTTTCATTCTGTGACGTAACGCCGCACACTGGGGCAAGAAGCCCTCAAATTTGGCAATAAATAAAAAAATTAAATAGCATATACACTCTACCTCATATTTTTTTCTGATATATTACTGTCCACTACATAATAAAACAAACAAGTGCGATCTTCTGTCTCGCGTTTCATCACCACCCTCAGTCGAAGATACTTATCTGAGGCGAGTATATATTCATTGTTATTTCGTAGTTTTTAACTTGATTTTGTGCTGTGTTTAGGCTGTATTTTGATTTTTTATTTTCAAATTTCCGCCATCGAGCCTTTAAGTTCAGCTATGTATTATTATTTTAATAAGTAAAAAGTTGTAGAAAAATAAACGTAATCTTATAATATTGGGGTTAAATAAAATGAAGGTTAAACGTTAAAATTTTAAAATATTCTTAAATACATGAAGGCTATTTGTTAAAAATTGTAGCTGTTTGTTCTACAAATTTTTTTTCTGAGTTAATATGATGACTCATTCGCGCATGTAATAACACAGCTGAACTTTTTACTATTGAAATGGAGTACTATGAATATAACAATAGTAGTTTGTGCAACAAGAGTGGATATGATGGCCATATTGCACGAAGACGAAATTTGATATCATGATCAATCGTCTGAGTGCGATGTGGACAATCCACTCGAGTTGTACAGAATATTTTTTCTACGACCCATTAACGAAAATATTTTAGGTTATTAAGACAAAGTAACTAATTTCAAAATAATTTAAGACTTTTAATAATTTTTAAAATAAAATAAACGAAAAAAGGTAATTTCATTTTTCCTTATCCGAGAATGGAACTCGAGTCTTCAGTGTGGAAGGAAAGGATGCTAACCACAGGACTACCTATTCTTTTATTTTTTTTTTTGCTTTAATACTCGTAATTAAATTGACTTCATATAGTTTTATTCAAATTAACAAATTATTTATAATTATAGACGAAATAAAAGCAGAAATGCTACAATTTATCGATACTACACAAGAATAACCCATTTTAATGTATGTTTAATCTCAATAACTAAAAAATATACTGACAATTAGTTTGACAGAATTGTCACTTATTTCAAATTTTAAATATAATAGCAGTCGGTTGATCAAAATATGAACGGTGATTGGTATATTTCATTTTTTTGCAGTTATCTAGAATGGCTATGAAATATATTCGTTCAGTTGAAGGCAATAGCATACTTTTTCGTTTTGTAATCTGTGCGTAGATAAGATAATATCCATGTGGGTATAGAAAAAAATTATTCTTCACACATTAAATTATTTACTAGGACAGTTCTTATTAGAAGCACCTGCCTTCATCAAATTGTTTTTTTTTATCATAAATTTGGTAATTATGTTTTTACACAATTGGTCCTAATTACTCTTTTCATCAACTATAATATCTTTACCACTTTAATTTAACGGATCCGTTGAGAATATTTTATAACTTAAAATTCATTTTTACAGTTGTCATTCAAATTCACTTTATTAGATCTATTAAACTTTCCGTTCCCCTTGGAGACTTCAATGGCGAACAGAAATTCAATTTGCAAATTAGCACATTTTTATTAGTTTTAAAGCAATTTGAAAAAAAGTTTAAATTACTTTCTTACAGCGACTTCTCCGTGATATTTGATGGTCTCGAAATTCTTGACAGAAAAAGTTTTAAACACGGACATTGATATATTTCCTTCTGGTTTTGAAATACAAGGCTATTTTCTTGCACATACGTTCACGAGCTTTAGGGTCGGAGAGTCGTTTGTAACGGTTTTCTTTTTTGGTTAAATTGCACAAAACTCGTTGACAATTATTATCGTGATCAAAATAAAAAAGAGTTTATTGTTTAGTGCATTTTAGTGTAGTTTAGAGTTTTGTTTTTGCACCATTTTAATATAACAGCGCTAAATTGTAATGACAAAAACACACATTAAATATGTCGGCTTTTCGATAAGTTCCTAATAACGTGAATATACAAGAGATATTTTAGGAAGAGTATTATTATTGGATGAAATATCGAAACATCACCTGTACAAACCAACTAGCCTAAAGACCCATTTAGTTTAACTAATAGGTCTTTAGCTACTGTTGTCAATATACTATTAAAGGATTAAGGTAACACTGTCACCAGCCAAAGGGACCTGGAGTTCATAAGGAATATCCATTCACCACTAGTCCTAGGGGTAGAAACGCTGAGGCTTCTCAAATGCTCTGAATATTTCATAACTGATTTTGGAAAGGGTAGGAGAGAATAAGACTAAAAATAAAAACAGTAACAAATCTAGGCATATTTAAAATAATTACAAAATTACTAATAGTCTCTGTAATAAATAAGCAATTTATATTAAGGGAATAAAGCACTATTTGACAATATATCCAAACTTTTAATGAAGAACTATGATTAATGATAACTAGATAAACTTTCTATTGAATTATATAGTTTGGACACAATAACAACTAAAATTCGAGGGACGCTAAAATGTTGGTTCCCACCTTATCGAAACTGAGGCCCACAAGGGTAAACTCGTAGTATACCAAAAACGAGAAATAATTTAATTTGGAACGAAATACCGAAAGCCGATAGTAGTATAAGCATGCTAAATTTTTTTGGTTTGTGAAGCATTGGCATTACTTAGGTTAAACCATGTGATGATTTTCACAAGCCTTGATTTTTAAACCCATTCTATATCGTTTTTTGATTAGGGTTTAAAAACTTGTTCGAGCAATTTATCCAATAATAATTGGCCCCTTTACCTCTTAAGCCTGCTCATATAAAATATTTGAGATCCTTACTTCGTCTTTTTATATTCTATTAATAAAGGACAGAAGAATGAGTATTGTAACTATGTTAAAATAAATAAATTGGCTTTCAGTTCAGAATTATGTTCAGTATATATAAAATAAAAATGACATAGTGCCATCGCATCAGATCTATTAGAAAAACTTCAATATAATTTGCAATATCACAACTATAATACAAGAAACCAATCTGACTTTCATGTACGGAAAGCCATCACTAAAAGTTCCCAAAATACAATGTTTATTAAAGGTTGGAAAAATCCGCCAACAGTCGAACGGGATATTTTTTTATTGGATTTAAAAAATTTAATAGACTGCCCACAGAAATTAAAAAAAAAAAACAATAAATTTATTCAAAAGTAACCTCAAACAATACTTGATAAATAAACAGAACGGATATACTTTCTTGTGATAATACTCTTTAAACCTGCCCTTTTTAAGTATTTCCCTTAATTTATTGTTATTTTACCCCTCGTTTTATACGCATTTATTATAGATTATTTGTTTTGAGATCATGTACACTTTATTTTAAAAAAATACTTGTTTAAAAAATTACTTAATGTTATATTAATACCATTTACTATGTTTAAATTATTAATAGTTTTGTGAAGATAGGAATCGCTAATTGCAGAAAGGGGACATGTCACATTTTAATAATTATTCAGGAAGTTAAAAAAACCTTCTAATTTCTTTAAAAAAAAATATTTGTAATTCAAATTTTGTGGATATAATCTTTAGGATCCTTAGTATACGTTAGAATAGACTGAAGAATTTTTTGATATTGTGTTTTGGCGCAGGTGCCAAATTTGACTTGTGGACATGTCACCTTTCTGCAGTAAATGAAATCTAACAAGTTATTTATTGGAAAAAAATTTATTTTGGGTTTCTTTTGTTTACAAAATTCCTATTCAAATGTATTTATTGATCTTCTCGATCATTTTCTCCAGTGGGCCATGCAGTAATTTCTTCCCAAAATGCCAAATAAGTGTCCGGAATAAATTTAATAGTGTTCTTTATGTCAGCCATCTTTTTCTCATTAATGGGAAGCTTT
The DNA here is from genome assembly GCA_927349885.1 of Psylliodes chrysocephalus. Lineage (NCBI taxonomy): Eukaryota > Metazoa > Arthropoda > Insecta > Coleoptera > Chrysomelidae > Psylliodes > Psylliodes chrysocephalus. Next base: position 89,502,089 of record OV651813.1, read on the forward strand.
TCGGTATAAACTTTTGTTGTAGGGTAGGTTATTGTACGTTTAGTATTCCTCAGTCGGAATGTATCCGATACAAAAGAATTTATAAATTCTCGGCAAACTATTTCTTCAGCAGAAGAAATGGTCATGTGATAAAATGAGGAGATAGTGAACGATTTTTTTTGCTCCGAGGTACATTTTTTCCATATGATTCGTTACTCAAACAGGTTCTTCTGTAAAAATCTGACCACCAGTTTTTATAATCAAACACTAAATCTCTTGAAACCTCTACAATTGAGAATTTTTGTGGATCCTTTGAAGCCTTCGTGATTATTTCGATATATTCCTGGACTGTATAATATCTTTCATGTTTGTTAAGTTGCCTTTTGATTAAACCGAAGTCACGGTCGCATGGCATAAACGAATGACCTCTCAGAGGAAAGTAAATTTGTATCTCCTCAAATCTTTTAAGTTCCACTAAACTCATTAAAAATCGAACCATTGTGTTATTCTTATTTTGTCCGCAAAGGTTGTCACAGAAAATGTGGAGTTTTTTAAATTTATGCTCTTTATCTTGGTCAAAGTAATGCTTTAAAAAGGAACATACATCATTTGCTCCTTTGCCTGCCACTCCTTCATGGTATACATAGCAAGTCATATTTTTTGTTTTTAAATTGTGGATTCCGAAAGTACATACTGTAAGTTGACGGAAATAGTAAAGATCCTGCACAGGAATTTGCGGCAATGAAACATTAGCCATATAATCAATGCTAATGGATAGAATATCATCATTTTCTTCACTTAATGTTTTTGTTGAATTTAAGGCTGTATAAAATTTTTTGCTGCGACGTTTATGAATAAGAAGTTCAGCAACTGCTACTCTTTTGGCACCCTCGTTTAAAGTTTCACTTTTAATTTTTGCATTGAGCTCCTCGCAAGTAGGACATGTATCTTTTGCTGGTCTGCCAAATTTCAAATCATAATTTTCTTTAAAATAGGTCCAAAAAAATTTATATGAAATTTTATTATCTGGGTGCTTCTGACTGAACATTTCATACATTAATTTTACTGACAACTTACTGTCCAAGTATCGAACTTCTTTACTTGTATAATGTGAGATTTTCACAGGATAAGATTCAATATGACTACGAATGTTTGCAATGATGTGCCCTGCTATTGCATTTCCACTAACGTTTTTGCCACGCATATCTCGTGGACTTTTATTATTTTTTAATAGGAAAACAAGCCGTTCGCAACGCTTCTTCGATACCCCGTAAATTGATAAGAAAGCATTTTTGCATATTTCAATTCTTTCTTTTTCATTAAGTACAAAGTATTTAACGGTTAAAGACTTTGGTTTGTTTCTGACAGCATTTATTTTTCCCCTTTTTCGAGAAACATTATGTATTTCCAGGAGTCTTTGCAAGTGCAAGTCTTGTTGATCTTTTGAATCCATTTCGTTAAATAATTGAAGCATGTTACATTTTTCGATCTCACGAAAAAGGCTTAAACATTTTTTCCGAGAGCAACTACAAAGAAATAATTTACTATTATACAATTTAATATTGCAAAACGGTAAAACTTACCAGTTATCACCAGCAATGTCTTTGGCCGGGATATTTTTGCCAGCATAATTAGTGTGTTGTAAACCACGTAGTTTTGCCTTTTTAATTATATTTCTCTTATAACATTCACTGTGTATAGAGCCTTTTTTTCTCTTTTTTGGTATTTCCACTTCACTTTCAGAATTTGAACTCATTTTTCCGCGTCTCAATAGCAATAATATAAAATATAAACAACTAAGTTTACAAGGAAAAAGATAGGTTATAATCTACACCTACTGTGAGTTTGCGAATCTGAGTTATTTACCGCAGAAAGGGGACATCTATCGGATAAGTTCCGTTTCTGCAGTAAATGAAAATTTATTCGCTTCACCGCGCCGATACCAATAAAGGTACATATCCCATTTTTACAGTAAAGATGTGTTTTAACTTCTAGATCACAAAAATAGAAAAATGTCAATTTGGGAAAAATATGGATATGTCCCCTTTCTGCAGTTAGCGATTCATAGGTTATAGCAACTTATAGCCACAAATTCTATTTTTGTGTCAAAGTAGATCCATAGAGAGCATTGTAATTTACAAAGGCCTTCTTTCAACATACAAATAAATGACAACTTTATAATTAAAATGAAAATCACAACAAAATACCTTGGTATCATAAATGATCCAAATTTGAAATGGGCATTATATCCTACCTCTCTTTTATATAATAAAAAAGTGCTTTGTATAAGAACATGATACTATCTGTCTTACTGTACTTTTATTTATGGAAAGCCTAGATTGACATATTTATTATTTGCAATAAATATCAAAAAGTATACATTTTTAAATAATTTGACATTTAAGAGCCATTCATATATCACAGTTGATACTTGACAGGCACAGCCAAGCAATATTTTGATTTTTGCCAAATAAAATGGCCGGTTAATTATTCTATGGGGTTGCGACAGAGAAATTTGATGAATGTGTTTGACAGGTCGTTAGAGAATGTTTGCAATTTATGGAATGTGAAGAATGTTAGGAATTTTGACGTCAGAAATAATTGAAATTCCTAAAATTGTTCACATAAGGAATGCATAGGCGGATTTTAAGAAAATTCGTTATTTAAGTAGTTAGGATGAACCGAAATTTCTGAAAATCAATAGGGTTCTAAGTTAGAAGTAACTCTTCAAGAAAATCAAAACCGCAAGTCAATCAGAACTTGCGTTCTAGAGTTATCTTGCCGGCATACATACAGACGACCAGATGAAAAAACATTTTTTTGGATTTTCGGATTCACAATGATCAGAAACATGAAAAAAGTTTTAAAAAATGGTTGTCAGAAAATTTTTTCGTCTGCACGAATGCAATACTGTGGCCCCATAGGAAGGGCCTCAGTAATAGCACTGGAAAACTTTAACTATCAAGATAAATATAATACTGTGGACGAAAATGAAAAAATTGGCATTTATATGTAAATCAATTAATTATCTTAAAACAAAACCCAACAACACTTCTGAAATAAGTTAAAGATATTTGTCTATAGTACACAAATCACTGCAGAAAACTTTTCGTTACACATTACTGTGCTTCGGGACTTTGAGAGTCCCGAAACAAGAGTCTTGCCTTTCGGCAAGAGTTTCGGACCACAGTCTTTACTCGAGTCTTTTCTTACTCAAGACTAGTCTCTCTATTTAAAACCAAAATTTTCGTGACAGTTTTACTTTTTAGAATATCACCTTGGAAAATTATCTAGTTCAATGTAATACATTGACTAGCGTAATAACCAAATTATTTGTTTTATTGCAATACGTGCGTTTTCTTTTGAATACTAAGTTAAAATAATAAAAACTACTTCTTTTAATTTTTGTTAAATTCTTTAGTTTTAATAATAATGACAATTATTACACACCGTCAAAGTTTCTCATTATTCTTCGTTTAAAATCTAAAATAGGTATATTAAAGCATATAAATGTTTAATCCTGTTCAAGTGAAAACAATAAATAATTATTGCCTTTGGTTTCTTAAGAAAAGATTTATTTTTACTTTTAGTTATGAATTTAGAAGCAAATTAAAATAATGTTATTGTTTATTATTCGCGCTCGTAAGCAACACATAAGTTGCCAAAAATCTATTTTAAATGAATAAAGAAAACTCTAAATTATATTATATAAATATTTTATTCGATTTAAAAGGTGCAACTATAAGTTGAATAAAAGAGGAGTGCAGTAAAATTGGGGATATAACGTCACATTCCAAAGGCGTAATTTGCAAAATAAGTTTCTATAATTAGGTCAAGGCCGTCAAGGCATATAAAATGGTATATACGCACATCGTAGATTAAATTTTAAATGAAAAAAGTTACGTTATTTACAAAAAATAAAAATAAACTTTATGGTTCTGACAAAATTGTTGCACTTTAATTTTGAACGAATTAAATTTAACCAATAACTAACAAGGAGGATTATTTTTTGTTATTGGGATTAAACTTTTTTAGACTCTTGGATTTAACTTCAGTACCTAAAATAAGCAAAAAGTTCAAGAAGTATCTTTAACAATCACTGTCTTCACTATAGCTACTGGTATCATTATCATTGTCTTTTCTGGGGTTTATTATTATAGGATCTATTAAGTTTTCCATTACTATATCCACTTTTCAAAATGAATTTTCCAGATTTTTAACATGATCAATGTATTTTCTCCAATGTTCTCCATTTACATCTGAAACAGTCTTTGAAAATAAATTTCGCACATATAAATGTTGTATTGTTTCGAGAAACAACCTTTTAATTGTGACCAGATAAGTTCAATGGAATTTAACTCTGCTTGAGAATTTCAATTACTTTTTCTATAATATATTTTATATATATTATATATTTTCTCATCTATAATATATTTTTTGAATTTGTTTTTATGTTGCCTTACTATTACGAGTAATTCTGCCTTCAATGATAATATTTTTAGAATGAAGCCATTTTGAAATATCTCCTTTTTTCCAACTTGTTGTAGGTAGCGACTCCTTTAATCGAATGTGATAGAATGCATTATCCAAAACAATACCGGAGTCGGCTGGAGTTTTTTTATAATGTTCTGAAACCAATTTTTAAACGTAGGGCCGTAGTAATCTTTTGTTTTCTTTGGCTCGAATATTAATAAACCATCTGGCAAAAATCCATCGGTGCTTCCAATGTGGGTTATTATTAAACGGTTTTCTTTTTTTTACTTTTTATTGAGATATCTTGCCAGCATTAACTTAAGTGTTATCTAAATAAAATACCTGTTTATGTTGGTTCCTTGCGTCCGCTATTTTCATTAAATAATTATGTTCCCATGCAATGATTTCGTCTGTAACCTGAATCAATACAGTTATGATAACACAATCATAGGGAACACAAGTAGAATTATGCAGACGCGGCAAGTCCAAGATAAGGCCCCACCAAGATCTAGCGGCAACAAAACTAGTTCGTTACCAGCATTTTCTAGCTTATTTTATCTTTTGTATTTTTAAGACCTAAAATAATGTTCCGCTTTTTGTAAAATTTTTGATATTTTTTAAAAAAATAATTTTTATTAGCGAACCTAAAATTGGCGGAGTCAGTAGGATTGCCTAACGGTGCGACAACAAAATTCCTGTCAAATCGGTCTATTTTAATAGTTTAACGGCAAATCACAGCTTTTACTTTAATAATGTTAACCTTTTCATATTTACATTATCAACGTTTAATTACTCGAGAACAGGCGGTATAAGATAGGGTTATCAATAATATACATACTTGTGAAATTAGAAAAAAAAATATATTCCAGAAATTTAATAACATAGAGGGTATCCCATTTAAAAAAGTTTATTTGTGTTATATTCCGTGAAATCTGAATACGTGTTTTCATGGTATATCTAAAGAAAGTCAGTCATATCCACAAACTTTTATTTAAAGCTTTTTTTGAATATGCAATAGTGGTTATAAAAGGTGTCTATAAAAATGAATAATTTTATACTGTTGAAATTAATTTCATTTGTAAAAATGTCACTTCTGCTTCTCCCGTATTGCTAAAAAAAAAAAAAAATGTGTCCAGGTCTGGGATTTGATGGTGGTAAATATTAATTTTAAATATACATTTTTCAAGTAACATTGTCTTCCTGTTTTTAGAAATAAAGGTTACACACAGTATGTTTATATAATATTAAAAACTTCCCCTACTAAATATTTTGGCTCAATCAAAGTAGATACCTTAAATTGATTATTGTTAGAAAAAGTAGAAATAATATTAAATATAATAAAAAAATTAAAAAAATAATTTAAAATTAGTTTAAGTTATATTTAAAGAAAAATTTTTTTAGCTTGGACTTAAATAAAACAGTAAAGAACCATCTGAGAATAATCACTTCACTCTACCTATACCAAGAATTATTCATAAAAATAACTTAAATTTTCCAAACCTAACCGACAGGATTTTTGGAAATACCAACAAAAATAATCCGGTTGGCGTTCGGCTCTGGGGGCTAGGGCATTTAGGGTCGAGATATTGAGACCAAACTTGGTATATGGATGTACTATCCCATAAGAATGAAAATTGCATTAAAAAAATTCACCCCTCCCCACCCCTATCTGATATGGTGGAGGTGGCATCCCCAAAAAAATTAAGTTAGAACTTTTTAACAAAACAGTTAAAATCTACGATTTTTTATACATATAAACCCAAAATTTCAATTTTTTTATTAAATTTTTCAGAAAGTCCAAAAAAAAATTTGGGTTTGTATGTATAAAAAATCGTAGATTTTAATTGTTTTTTTTTTAAGTTCTAAATTGATTTTTTTGTGGATGCCACCCCTCTGTCTCCCTCTAGGGGATGGTGGTGATAAGATTTTTATACAAAAATGTTGCCAATCATTACTATTGTAAATATGCCAAAAATAGGATTTTTATGTGCTCTGTAACCATGTTTAAATGCCAGCCCCACATCCGAACTATGAAGATTAAAGTCGAAAGTATTTCTAAGTTCAAAAAAAAAATTGGAAAAATGTTTTCAAAAAAATTGTAATTTTGGGTTTTTATGTATAAAAAATCGTAGACTTCAACTGTTTTATTTAAAAAGTTCTAACTTAATTTTTTGGGGATGCCACCCTCACCATATCAGATAGGGGTGGGGAGGGGTGAATTTATTTAAAACGATTTTTATTTTTATGGGATAATACATTCATATACCAAGTTTAGTTTCAATATTTCGATCCTAAATGCCCTATCCCCCAGAGCCGAACCCCAATCAATAAACCTTATAGAACCCATTGTGTTTACTTCAATATTAAGAATTCATTGATATTATTTACCAACCATTTTAAGGGTTTTTTTAATTACATTGTTACGCACCAGATTAAAGAAATAACCTGTTGTTTATAATTACTTATGCTAAGTACTTAGGTAGGTACCTTACCTTCCTACCTATATGTATATGTATTTGAATTAAAAATACAATTTTTCTCTACACTTAACAAATGTTATATATAATTTATTTTAAATTAATTCGGATAAAACCTGTAAGGAAAAGAAAAACAAAAGCATATTTTTTATTTTATTAATTTCAAAACAGTTATAAATATACAAATTTTTAATTATAATTTTAAAACATTAATTAATAGTTAACTAATTTATATCATAATATATATCATTAAGAATTGGACATAGTACAACTGAAGATTATTTGATTAAAAATAAAACTATTAAACGAAATATGCTTAGAAAAAAAAATACCCGTTTTCGAAATGCAGGGTGTTAAAGTTGAAAATTCAAAAATTATTAATGGCTATATTATTTTTACTTTTTAGTATCATTTTACTGAATTCGATAAACATTTTTGACACTTCCCAAAAACTAATTTAAACTATAATTTAATTTTTTTATATAAATCATGTAGGTACTCTTGTTGGGAACTCGTCTTTTATTAACAGTAAAATAATTCAGTAATATAACATAAACACAACTCATTTACAATACCTACTACCCGTAAACGCACTAACGCACAATAACAAACATTAGATAGAAAATAGTCCAAACAATAAATCACGAGTAAATAAAATTTCATCCAAGAGCTAAAAATAGAAACCCATCGATCGGTCTTCGTCATTCACAAAAATTTCAGCTGGACTCTCAACCCGCCCACTTCAAAACAAGCTACTGCAAGCGATTATCGACTTCACTAGGAATTCACTAGGCGCCATCTATTGGTAGTATCCATTTCGCTCCAATGAAACTTCCATGAGGTGAGACTACCATTAGTTCTTTATACAATGATTTAACCTTGAGGGATAATATTTCGGTACAAATCATGCGCTGAATATAATTTTTGTGTATCAGCAATGTTTACCGAATATAAAGTTGACGAATGACATGTAACGACGAGGAAATAAAGGCCTCTTTTCTGTCTGATTTGTCTAAAATTTTTGCTTCTTTTTATCTGTTATAAATTTGAGACGTAAATCCGTTAAAATGTCCTTAATTTTTGAATAATATTTTTAAATAAAATTAATTAGTAAAACTATTAATAAAAACACGTTTAAAACTCAAATATCTTAAATAATATTCTAAAAACACAACTGGCCTCTTACACATTCCTTCAGTAACCAACATTTTGTTGACTGCAGAATTATATCTTATTAGGAAAAAGATTATTAAAAAAGAAGCACTAATGCTAATTATACAACGAGTACAAATACCCTTTTGAATATTTAGTTCAGTTTAATGCTTAATCATAATACTAATACAAATACTAATAATAAGCGAGTATAAATAGACCCTAACTAAAGTAAATTCCTTTTTCTAAAATACGATCATTAGAGTACTTTATGGGTTAGAAATGTTGCGAAAGAATAAATTGCCCAGAAGAATACCATCATGATGTAACGACCATTCCATTTCTAATCGTTTTATGATGCAAACCGGATTTACACGCCGTAAATTCACAGTAGCGAATCTCAACAATTTAATCCCATCCGTTTATATCGTTGTAGATAAAACTGGGAAATTTTGAATCGCATGAAACATTTATGCGTTGAAATATACTCGAATAAAAACTGCATTGTAAATGGAAAAACGCTGATGAAAATAGTCGGTTCGTGGAAGTAAACGAATGCGAATAGAGCGTATTCAGAAGTTACACCTATCTACTTAATTCCAGACATGTCGCTAGTAACGTGTGTCTGGAAACTCACACCGAATAACATAAAGAATAGTTGAATAGTGCCAAATAAAATTCATATTCTAAAACCGAGAAACCGGAAATTGGAAAGACCGGAATATGAATAGAAATATTAAAAACTTATTAATCTGATAATTACCTATGCGTCCATTGTATTTTCGGTTCTCTTCATCTCTCTGTTTTTATACGTTAGTGCAGTGGCGGCTTGTAGTAATTTAAAATAAGTGTTTAATTTTTTCCAATAATTTTAACATTCTAGTCAACTTTTCAGTAGAATATTATTTGGACACTTCTTGTGTTCCATATTTATATTGTTGCACTACACCCTGCAGTGGCCTGCGGCCGTTATAGAAAACGTATAAACATAAGAAGAAGTGCAATGTCACCCATCACACTATAGTGTGCTGCGGTCGTTATAAGTAAAAGTACAAGTAAAAGAAGATGGAATAGTCCGGAAATGTCTCGAACTGTCATCTAGAGTTTTTGGTATCACAATTTATTTCAACCACATACTTTGATTACTATATGAGGCAAGAGAGAGGTCCGACACGCCCAACATAGGGCGCGGCCATTTTGAACCCTGTGACACAGTTTACAGCTAAAGAATCAGATCGCTCACTACGCGTCGGCACTTTGGATCTCAATGTTTCAGTTTATACACTGCGCACTCGGATAATACAATATATGGCAACCGCCTATAATAAAACAGCAGTCTTCTGCGTATCCTGGATTTGTATCCTTGGAGTGGATGTTATTTTTGAAATTTCCATGGATCCGAGTGAGCTAACTGATTCTTTAGCAATAAACTGTGACTCAAAAAATAATATTCACTGACACTGACAGCAGCAAGCAAAATATCAGGTGCGTTTTATTCATCCGCTTCTGCTTCCGGAATTGTCGGTTTAGTCGTTTTAACCTGTCAGATTAAAACAAGAAAACCGATAATTCCGAAGCAGAAGCGGATGATTAAAACGCACCTATTAAAAATATTGCGCCAAGATGTAGGCAACACGTAATAAGGGTTCAAAATGGCAAAGTTTTCTATCTCCTTTTAAAAGGCACTCAGAAAGCTGCGCAGTGCGACCATTCTCCGTATACTAAAAGAAAATCAAAGTATGTGATTTCAACTCAACTTTTATAATAACTCAAATCAACTTTAACAATAACTTCTAACCAGATCAGTGCTTCTAACTGATACCATTAACCTATAACGTCTATCATAAAACTGAAAACTGACGTCGGGATCATCCGTATATAGCTTGCTTGCCTTCTCGAACTGTCATCTAGAATATTATTGACGGATAATAACATTTTCAGACATTTCGGGAATATTCCATCTTCTTTTACTTGTACTATTACTTATAACGACCGCAACATACTATAGTGTGATGGGTGACATTGTACTTCTTCTCATATTTGTACGTTTCCTATAATGGCAGCAGACTACTGCAGGGTGTAGTGTAACATTTCTCCCTCCCCTCAAATTCTAATAACCGCTGTCTACCTACAATTATAGACGAATATTCACGTTTTCCATTTGCGTTTTCTTGTTCAAATCTAAAAGCCAGTACAATAAAAAAACAGTTACTTAATCTTTTCTATGTCTTTGGATTTCCATTCAATGTTCATTCTGATAGAGGAAGTTCCTTCATGTCAAATAAGTTCAAAGATTTTTTGGTGTCGCTCAATATTGCTTCAAGCAGAACTACTCCGTACAATCCTCAGGGAAATTCTTAAATAGAACAATTAAATAGTACTCTTTGGAAAAACAATGAGTTGTCCCTCAAAGATAAATAACTAAATATTAATAATTGGGAAATAGTACTTCAAGAAGCATTACATTCAATTCGCTCATTGCTATGTACAGCTACAAATTCGACTACCCACGATCGAATGTTTACTCATGCTCGAAAATCTACCAATGGCGAATCACTTCCTAGGTTGTTGCAGTCGCCTGGGATGGTACTTATGAAAAACATGTCGACGTTTCAGACGAAAGTTTTATAGTTTTGTGGGGAAAAAATTTTGGCTAAAATCGTTTTTTACAGCTAACCATAATATGGCCAACTTTTTTTTCGCCCAGCAACATTTTCAAGTAGCTGTTACTCAAAAAGTAAAAGTCCAATAAAAAAAATATTTTTATCAAAAGTTTCTTATTTTTTTATGTACTTTAAGAATACGTAAAAAAAATGGGATTCCCATTTAAAAAAACACAGTCCACCTCGATATGGCCATATTATGTTCAGCTATAAAAAAATTAATTTAGCCAAAATGTTTCCCCCAAAAAACTATAAAACTTTTGTCTAAAACTTTTTTTCTAAAATGCATATTTTCGGCGATATTTAACTGTAACACTTTAATTTGAACACCCGGTATATCCTTTTACAAGAGATTCTACGAAGTTTCGCGAAATCAATCCTTAGATCCAGAGCAAGGTTCTACATTGCCTCCAGAATCTTCTGAAACAAATGCTACACAGCTAGGAGTAGGAAACCACCGCGATATCTCGATGACTATGCTTGCTTTTCCCACTAGGGTAGAATGATGTGCTAGTTACTATGTCGTTACCATGTAGTTTGTAAGTTATTGTCTTATCATAATTTTGTTAATGTCATTATATTTGTCAGTTGTATTTTAAGTTGAATAAAGCCTTTATTCTTGGTATTGTGTTTAGAACACCTATCACGGTCGCCAAAGATGTAACAAATTTTAAAGTCTACCTGACCAAAAAAGTCTGTCAAAAGAACAAAAACGAATACTCGCATAATAGGCCCAGAGGGTCCAGATAACTTATTTTCTTAAAAAATGGAAATTCAAAAATAATGACAACTTCAGTGTAAATCGTATTTATTTCTGACATTCGAACGTGAACATCAAGTAAGTATGATATACCAAAAAATTATATACAGAATGTCTTGAAATAAAATGAACACAAATAAAATAACCACATTTCAAACAGTGCTACCTACTTTCTGTGCCTAAGCACCGAGATGGGATTTATGTCAATCCAAAGTTGGATGCCGACTAACTACAGTGAAGAAGGGGGTGAGTCGTAGTAAAAGTTATGTTCTTCATTGGGCGCCAGGAGTTTAACCTCACATTTAACAATTCATGTGACAGTTCACTACCAAACTCCAAATAGAAAACTATAGCATCTCCTCTACAAGGCCATCAAGCGGCTACAAATCGAGTATGCTCCTAATATATTAAAAGTGTACTTTACCATAAAAATAAATGTTCAACCAGATGTTTATAAAATCAAACAGGCAATTAGCAAGTGGGATAAATAATAAGTTAAGTTCAATATAATACCCAAGTTTAATAATATAAATATATAAATCGTGTTGACATGGGGGGTCAACTTCGTTCACACTATGAAATATACTATTTACCAAATTATTAACAACTAAATCACTTAGTACCTTACTATGAGATTCCCCAACTATTAACAGTAATCCAGTATCACTGGGAGTAATATTTACTAAAATGCTATATTAGACTTAAAAATTATTAAATGAGACTAGGGGTAATCGTAAAATTATAACACTAGGGGTAATCGTAAAACTATAACACATGAAGTGTGTACTGTATTTATCAAGAAAACAAATAATAGGATACTTTTTACGGACGCTAGGGGTAAAAACAAGTAAAATATTGTTGCTTATTAAATATATTAATTACCTATAAATAGTATATATAACCCACGAAGAGCTCTTGGTGAAGTGTTTCGGGTTTATTAAAAATGTACTGTGAACCATAAACCCCTAAACCTCGTTTACATTAGGTTTAGATAAAATTATATACTAATAACACCCCCCAATAAAATAGATTAAATAGTAATAAGATAGCAAAACTTGCGGTACACTGTGACTTCTTCCCAGTAGACGTTGATGTCTCTGCCTCGTTAGCAGCCTACGAATCAATCAGCTGGTCACAAAATGTGCTAGTCAGCCCGTCACAAGAAGTGTTGGCCCTTCACAAGAATACTGGCCCGTCACAAGAATCCTCTCACAGCTAAATAGAGGGAGAACACGATGCACCAGATCAATTGAACGACAAATTCGTGAACGGCTTATTCAGAAAGACTACATATATATGTGGACATAACGAGATTCAACACGTGGCTAAATATATCCTCCTAAGAGCTCCTACAACATGTGATCACCAAAAAAATACTACCAAATCCACACTGTTGTAACTTAACACAAAAAGGTTGCTTCGTAATATCCCAAATGGATTGAAACTACTTCTAATAAATTTCGAAAGTCCTTTCACATTAACCTCGTGTTGAATATTAATCACGAAAAATATTCCACAAGGCGGAAACCAATGTCACTTCAAAAAACAAAAACAGTAATACCAACATACCTCAGTGACAGATAGGTGTCCCATCAGCGCCCTCTATTACGAAATAAATTCTTCACAGAAAGGGCTAAAATAAGCAAACAAAGCCTCTAAAACGAAATAAACAGCCTAATCAAACTCAAATAGAGGTCCTATCTACCCCAAACTGATCATATACTCACACGTAACGTCAGAGCGGAAACGCTAAACCGACATCTTGAATACAGGGCAGCCACATGCTCCCCAGAGTGTCACAGAATGACCGCTCTGTACGAATATCGAACCAAAAGCACAGTGGTTAAAAATGCGGGTATAGAAGGACCCATTAAATAATTATTGAACACGAATAAAAACTAGTGTATTCTTATTTTTATGAAAAACCGCTATAAGGTCAAATTTAAACGTTACAACAGACACTGAAAAAAAATATGTATAAATTACAGAAATGTTGCATTTCATTCTTTGTGGAAGTAAGTAACAACCAGCACCGATTAAATCAGTCCATTAGGTAAGCGAGCCGTTATTTCCATATTCACAATTTGTGTTGGGTTTCACAATTTTATTGTAGAGCCATTGAATACCACAACACTTCCCAATGGACAAAATTAAATGCCGCATATCTTAGGAATCTACTAGCTTTTCTCAAGTATTTGAAACTATGTATGTTACTTGGGATCTAAACAAGTTAGCCACATGATAAATTTTAACACACAAATTACTAGTCAGCTTGAAGCCTGTCATTAAAAAAAATAATAAATCTCAGACGAATCTCCAAATCAACTTTATCTACACTGAAAGTATAATTGAAGTTTTAAATAGACGCCGGAATTCAAACATTTTTCCACACAGCGTTGTTATCCGCATCCCATATTAAAATCAGTTGTCTATATACGTCCATGCGTTAAAGTTTATTTCAAAATGGAACCATCAATCTCTGTATCTACCTATTGTACGGAGTTAATTTATATTGATAAGGGTCCGAATCACTGTCATTATTTTGGAACATTTCGTTTCAAACGTACTAATGAAAATGCATGATGAGCATTTAGTTTTGATTTAAAAAAGCTTCCTAGAATAGAAATGCATATGAGAGGAAAATTTTATTCGTCGGCGTATTAATATTTTCCAGAAAATTATCAATGTGATTAAACTAAAAGAGGTTTCAAAAAAGTACCAGATATGTTAATTAAGAAAAATTGATATGAATCAGAGAGATGGATTTAATGATCAGCGCGTTTATGAGATTTATTTTATATAAAGACTTTATTATAATCCGGAATAATAACGAAGACTTTATTTTATAAACAATATCAATATTAAAAATAAATTTCTATTTTCATCTATTTTAATCCTTGTTCTAGAAATTTTTAAAATTTTTAGTTTTTAAGTAAAATGGTTTATTTGTCTTATTTTTTTTATGACATGGTGATATTTTTTATTGTCATGTATTAATAAAATACTTTTTTCAATATTTAATTTTTACATAGAAAACAGCTTTCTCACTTTGTCTTAATATAATTCTGAATCCAATACGTCAATTCTGACATATTGTTATGTATTGCACGGTTTTTATAAAAAATTATGCAAATAAACTTCTAACAGAAGCTTCAGATGAGAATTACTTAATGTGGAAAGTAATAAAACTTTTTTTTTTATCTTCTTTAAATTAATGATAATGTTTTTTGTAATAATTAAAAATTACGCCTACATTTTCTAATCCAGGTTTTAAAACTGGCCATAAACTCCTCATCTACTTTATTGGTATGCCAATTAAGTTCATTACATCTTCCGTGCATAAATATATCAAACTATTCTTTAATAATGATTTGCAAAAAATCATTAGTGAGCCCAGGGACTAATAGGTGTTCGCATTAAAGCAATAATGAAAAATTCCGTATGTACTTCTATTCCTATTAAAATAAACTATAATAGTTTTTGCATCGGTACAAAGCCATTAACAAAAATTGGGTCTCAATTGCAAATTCTCCGCGATATGTTCCTAATAACATTATCCAGGGGAATATTACAGTATCACAGTACCGCAGTAAAAGATATAAAAGATGTTATTTTCGAACATACTGCAAAAATAAAGAAAACTTAAAACTTATCACAGCGAATGCAAATGTGCTCCACAAGAGACATTTCGAAACCAATTGTTATTTGTTCATAGAAGTGTAATACGGATATCAGAATTAAATAGATTTAAATTTAACAGAAATTTTTACTTAAAATATTAAAATATACTAATAATATTTTTAAATTATTCTCTTATTTTTACAGATAATTTGGTCAGCCTAATTTTTTACTATTTTGACCCTTAGGGTTCTTTTAAAAAAAGAGTAAATATATTGTTGAAAATAGGATAAGGACTGTATCACTTTAATAAAAAACAACATTTGAAACATAAATGTTGAAAATGTGATAAAAACAAACCAATTTTGACCACAAATAAAAGTACGAGTACGATCCCTTTGTAACAAAATATGGTTTAAATCGTATAATGAGCAGAATATTCGTGGTGCCAACTTTCATACAGATAATTAGACTGGGAGTACACTGGGTGTTCACAATACTAGTGAGATTAAATTGAAAAGAATTCGTCAGTGTGTAAAAATTGAAATTTTTTTAATTAAAATTAGGCTGAGGCCTCCTAGTCGAAAAAAGAGGGGTAAATTAGAAAGGAAAGAGGAAAGAAAAAGTTTAAGAAAATTGAATAAGTTAGAGTAAGAGTAGGACACATATTTCGCCTTTTACAACACAGCTGGGTGCTGATTTGCCAATTCTACGATTGGGCAACCGCAGTGAATATAATGGTAAGTATGGTCCACGAGGGGTAGACTCCAAAATCATTAACGAGGTTACAGTGACAAACAAATATGTAGAATAAAATAGCTAATTAAATAACAAATTAAAAATGTTTGAAAAATAGGTTCCAAAATGGAATCAAAATGGTTGAATATCATTTTAAATTACAGTACAAAATTAAGTTAATAACAAGTAAAATTTAGCAATGTTAAGTGGCAATTATTATAAGTAGAATTAACTGAATAATTAAAAAGTGTGATTATTACTGAATTAAAAATATAATTAAATAAATAAATAAATTAAATAGAATTAAGTGCATTTTAATTTAGTTGTTGTGATTCCCAAAGAGGTTTAAATAAAGGATTTTTGTTCAAAGATGACAAACATTTTTGAGTGAAAAACCAAAATATGCAGCTAATTATGTCAGAACGATCTAGAGTTTTTTAACGCAATTATATTTTTTGGTCAATAAATTGTAAATCTATGAGCTATTTTAGAAATATTTCAATAACTTATTTAATTATTATTTTTGTTTTTTTTTGTCTCACCTCCCTAAGCTTTAATCCTTTAAAAATCAATCACAACAATATGCATACAAATTAATGTTTAAATCAGCAAAAATTGATTCATATTTTTATTGATTTTTACCTACCAAACGTGGATAGATGTTTTTGTGCGATGTTAAGAGGAAGAAAATATTTCCCTTTAACGATATATATCAAGATATATTTGAATATGTTATTTTCTGGAAAACTTTAAGGGCAAACAAAATTAGCACTGTGATTTTTTTAATATAAAATATTTTTTTTAATCACTTTGCTCAGGATTGGGATTGGCACAGATGGCATTTGGTAAAGTACAATGTTTTTACATGCTTTTAGGGTATATTTCATTTCGTTATCAGATGATGGTAAAAATTTGCAGTGGGCTCTTGGGCTATTATGATTTGATTCTGTATGCGCCAGGGATACAAATCCGAGTTGTGCAATGTATAAACTGGAACATTGAGATCAAAAGTGCCGAGGCAGAGTAAGCGAACTGATTCTTTAGCATAAACTGTGGTAACAGTATTATTGTGGTTACTCTGGTGACATCAAACATACCGTGGTAACGTAAAATATGTAGATAACATTATATATGTCAAATTCAATTTAAATTGGGATTTATAAATCAAATTAGAATTATAAGAAATTTTAGGGTATTCTGATTTTGTTACTTATTTAAAATGATGTATCCTTTACCAAAAATAAAAATGGTTTTATTTGTGTTATATTTATGTTGAAATATATTTCCATCTTTATATTTTAATATAAATTACACAGTATCCAGTGGGGTCATGTGTCCAACAATGAACCACTCAAAATTTAAAATCGCTTAGACCAGTCAAATTTTAATCAAGAAATCGGAAACTGTACCATTATCAGCCACACATATTTTTAGTTATACATTTTTAAAAAAGAGTATTTGGTTCATTGTGTGTCACGGGGGTACACAATGAACTAGTTCTGTGTATATAATGAACCGAGAGACTTTATTTAATACACATATCTACATTTACTTGATTTAAAGAAACAGTATAATAATTTCAAATGTTTATTGTTTAAAAGCAAAAACCATATAAGGAATAGGTACAACAAACAATAACTATTATTAAAGATATACTTCTTATCTCATATTTAATAAAGAAAATTATACTGTGAACGCAAAATATCCTTGTTGTCGTTTTGTGCTTCCACATAGTTTTGGTTTCGGCAAAATATACTTCTTGTTGACAGAAGCTGTATCAGGAACATTATGCATAACAAACGGCTCACTGTCTTTAGAATTAAGCCTTAAAAATGTTATGCAGTATTCCCCATCCTGTTCTACCTATATTATTTTTCATACAAAATATACCGTTGATTTTGGAGGATTAAATTCTACGAGGACATAATCTTCTACATTAGGGTTAGGACTTCGGGTACTAAACAAATTTAGATTTAAAATAGTAAGATCTTGTTTAGTCTCTCCACTATTACCGTCACTCTCAAGGGAAATATCTATTTCATCATCGTCTGAATCTTCTTTATCGTCATTAAAAAATTGCACTCTCTTCTTAGTTTGCTTATTTTCATTTAATGTTTTCTTTCTTTTAGCTTTCAGTCTTTCGTGTTCAATAAGGTTTTTTTCGGGTGTATCAGTGCCAATAATTTTTTTTTTACTTTTTCTGTTCTTTCTATTATTTTGACGTGGTTGGGCTTTCAGTGGAGGCATAAATTGTTGTGGTGGTGTAAATGATGGTCCTGCTCGACTTTCTGTATGTTCAGTATTTTCTGGTTGACTTTCGTTAGCTGCAGAACTATCATTTTCATTTTGAATTGTGATTTCTTCATTATTATCGCCTGATTGAAGGTCTCTTGTAATATTAAAACTTTCATCATTTGGACATGGTCTGTTGGTTACCTCACTTGGCAAAAAATCAACGTCTGTAAAGATATCGCGGTCAAACGGATATATCCTGCATTTTTTAAAAGCATGTGCTATATTTGTAGGAGTCATGGAATGGCTAGGTGCTATTCCAATGTATTCAGCTAGGTCGTAAATAGTTATCGGCCTACCTGGATTTCTTAAAAGCCACGACTCTATGGTACATATACCAACGTCAAGTGGCTGCAACTTAGCCGATATGTGTGGATGCAAAGTGAAACAATTAACCCGTGCCGATTTTGCCAAATCTAAGGCCTTAATTGATAAATGAGACTCATGGTTATAGAATAATAAAATTGATGGATTCTCAGGAGAGCTTCTGCTATGTTTAATGAAATGGCTCATTACCTCAACAAATAGTTCGGAATTCATCCATCCTGTTGGAGTAGCAAGGCCTAGAGATCCAGCGAGGGCGCCTTTTAACATGAAATTATTGTAATTTTTTCGAGGAAAAATGATTTTTGCAGGTAAAGCATAATCACCAGTACATATAAAACAGCATGTTGTTACTAGCGTCCTTTTATCACTTCTGTCCCTTTTATTGTCAATAAAAGTTTTTTGCACCGTTGTGGTTGTGATTTCATCAGCAAAAAAGCTGTTAACGTTATCTCTGTTTAACGCTCTTGCACGTGCAAGACTGCTCTGGTTTTCTCAGTGATAGATCTGTTTGACTGTTCCTAAAACCCCAGAGCCATTGTCTGCCAGCTGTTTGTGTTTCCTTTCACGAATCAGGTATTTTAATAATATTATTTAAAGTCATTTAATATGCAAACTTCCTACATTTAGTAGACGTCAATCCATTAAACATGAGTGCATAAGTTTTGAAATAGGTCTTCTTGTTCACTTGTCAAAATCATGTCAATCTTGCAGTTAGAAAGTAATCTCATGTTTTCATCAGGAACATATTTTCTTTTCTCAACGTATCGCCTCCCTCAACGTTGGATACGGTAAAGTATTCTCTACTGCTGCTTTTCGGATAATTATACTGCTGGTTACTAGGTCCAATGCTGCCTTCATTTGGTCAGCAGTATAGGCACCTTGCTCTCTTTATATTTTCTTAATGCCACCCATTCTGCAAACAAACAAAAACTCTACGTCAGAAGGGTACACAATGAACCATGGTTCATTGTGTTTCAACATAGTTTGGCTTATTGTTTATGTACCCTACCATGTCATAATCAAACACCAATAATACAATAATTTTCTACAATAGTCTATTTAAAAGTTACATACCCAAGCACTAACTAATGTATCTACGTACTAAACTACAGGAAATAAATTAAAACATTATGCATGTAAGAAAAAAAGCAAAAAAGTCTACCTTCAAAATTTAACTCGACCCGGCCAAATTCTTATAATGTGTTATATTATGTGCACGCTTCGTGTTGGCAAGATAACAACTAAAATTTTGTTCTAGGTAGTCGGGGAGGTTCGTACATTGGTGCCGGTGTGTTTTAAAATATGTATTACTAACGAAAGTTTGGTTGGTTCATTGTGTTCGTGCGGTTCATTGTTGGGCACATTACGCTAGGTACCTCTAGTTAGTTCAGTGCCCTGTATTTCAAATTTGATTTAATTGATGGTAAGTACAAAAATGTACAAAAAACTAAATAAATCCTAATCACAGAAAAACTTATCTTTTCAACATTTTTTGCACTTTGTGTATACTTGATATGCACATAATCGACGTGGTTAGAAGTAGGTACATGCTTTGGTAACACATTACGTCATAGAAATATCCAAACCGTATAACGAATTGTTCTGGTAACATAATAGTATTTGCTACGAGTGAAAGATTCTGAACGCGAGCGTGAAGAACCACGAGTATCAGATTTTCATTCCAATAGAGCAAAAAACTGTACTTTTTTCACCTCCACAGACACATTAAGGAGAATATAGTAAAATAAAACTTTCAATAAAAAACAAAATGAAACATTAATATATCAATTTTTATTAAAATTATTTGCATCATTTGTCCGTTCAGAAGGAATATTATCAAATTCCATATAATAATCATTTTACCAATTTTTAAATTTAATTTCGACCTAACAAACGCCGTTTATCTTTATTGATTCAAATTTAAACTAACTACTAATACGTCGCGTAGAACAGTCAGTCATGAAATTCATGACTATCTGCGAATCTGTTACATGCTATTTCATAATGAACATTCTGTCTCTAATAATAGAATGAAATACATTTAAAATATATAAGGAGCAAGTGTTTTAGTCTTTTTTCTGTTTTTATAAGTGGTTTCAGAAGAACTACATTCAGTAGTGGCCGTAGAGAAAGTATGTTCTAGTATATTGTTACGCAGGTTTCTGGTATCACAATTTATTTTAATTCAACTTTTGTAAAAACTTCTAGATTGTATGTGTGTGGGCTCAAGGAGGTGGTAATCCTTGTACCCACTTCACGTTACTTCTAGAGAACAGGGGCGGTTTCTCCATTGGTTCATTTTTGCAGTGAACACCCAGTTCAATTTCATAAAAACACATTTTAAAATTACATAAATAACATAAAAATATAACTTTATTTTAATATTTTTATTTTTATACGTGTTAATCTATATTTTTTGGTACATCATTGCTTCTTGACTGATCTCGTCTCTGTGGCACAATATACCTAAGTATACCGTGTCTGTGGCGCATTATGATGAGTGAGCCTAACACAAGTGAGACGATTTGGCGAATACATTTAGCTAAAAAGAGAAGACAACACGCCAACAGATCCTTCAAACTGTCAAAGAACCCATTAATTGGCGCGCCGCTCAAAAACAAGGTTTGTACTAGATTTACAGGGGTCGGCATAAGTCTGGCAATGCTCGAAAAATCGGCATAAGTCTGTCCAAAGTTATCTGGAAATGCATGCTCGAAAATTTACGTGGGCAAATGGACAACGATCCAACACTCGCGAACATCCGTCATTTTATGCAGGATGGAGCTTCGCCGCACTACGCGTTATGTGTGCGGGAGTTCCTTAATGATTATTTGGTGAATGGATAGGCAGACGAGGAATATTTGAGTGGCCCGCACGGTCCTGTAACCTGACACCCTGCGATTTCTTCATGTGGTGCCTTCTCAAGGACTGCGTTTTTGCAAGTGGACCACGCACTCTTTCCGAGCTCCAATTGAAGAATAATTTTAAAATCTTCGCGGACACCTTACATGCTTCGCCTGACCTGTCTTTCTGTTGTGAAACGTTGCCGTCAATGCATTGATCAAGATCGGCATCAATTTGAATACTTTTGTAATTTCTTCAAATAAATTAATTTTGACGCTTCATTTTTTTATGCAAATTTGTTGCCTGACTTTGCCGACCCCGTTAGTACATTCTGCGTGCATCAGTGTTCACGTGAAAAATATATAAATATTGTGTTCCTTGTTTGGGTTCGTTTACTTTTCAATGAATTTAGATGTTGCTCCAAGTTCCAAGTAGAATTCGATAAATCTGGTACATTTAAGGAATCTGGTACATTTTTTAGACAAATCTGGTACAAAACAAAAACATATTCTGACAACACTTTACCAAATCAAACAAACTATCATTCGGTCTTCTGTCATACTGTCATAGGCCTTTTCATCATGTGATAAGCGCAAGCGCAGCCGCCATAGTTTCGTACTGTTTTGATCAACAATGGCTGGAAAAGCAATATTATCTCTACATACAAATCAATCATTAGAAAATATCGTTAATGGGGGATTTACATTTTTATTACACTGTGGAAGCACATAGTTTTGAGCAATTAAAAAGGTTCTTGAAGTGACGTGGACGTTCAGAACAAGGAAAAAAGTGTGATTAAGAGGTTAGATTTCAATATTAACTGTGTAAAAAATTAATGAAAACATATAATAATTATAACTCTATTCTAATTAATTATGCCAACAAACTATTAATAATTGCAAAAATACTTTAACATGAAAGTTAATCACGAGTATAATTAATAAGATAAATTATTTAAAATTTTAAGGATAAACCTGACATTTTTAATAATATCTGTATACCGAAATAGTATTTAATATTAAAAAACATTGTGTAATACCAGACAGGAGTTTCTTCTGTTGAACCACTTTCTATATGAAAATGTAGTGAACAAATATAAGTATCTTTAGTACCTAACATCATCCATCAATCTGTCGAAAACCGTTGTCACTTCAACCACATTTTTCACTCATAATGCTCATTTTGAACTTGTTTTAATATATGTATTTTGCCTAATTTGACAGTTTTTTTTACAATATTGCAGGCAAGTCTTTTTATAAAATATTAATTTATACCGTGTGTCACTTTTGTATACTCATAACAATACTGTTTAGTTTTTCGTTTTCGTATTGATAACATAATTAATTGCAAAAATTGATTTTTCAATTAAAACACTTATTACTTTACTTTTTTTATCCCATTTTTTAAACGAATATACTTAAAATTAATATTTATCGATTATAATTTTTTTCACGTGGACTTTTTAACATGCTTGTTTACATAAAAGCGTACGAAAAAGATGACCGATACTGACGCATGCGCACAAAAAAAAATTGTGATGAAAAGGCCTATTCACGAAGTATAGATCTGTCATTCATATACTATGAAAATAAAACTCTTTAAATAAAACAACGGTGAATGACCATAATTGTCTTTCATCCTGAATAAAACTAAGATTAGTTTATTTAGAAAAATTTCTTTAAGGCAAGGTAAATAAAATTATTTTTAAAGTTGTTGTTTTATTTAACCATAATAAAGTTTTACGAATCTAATTTGTTTTATAATTTGTTTCATTGTCTAATTCTAAGATAACGTCAAAATGGTCGATTTTGTATTAAACTGTAAATACTATGAAGTAAGAAGTAAGCAAAAAACCCGCTAAAAAGAAAAATGTATTTGTTCTGATAAGGTAACTACATCATTATGGAAATGTACAATAAACGTTTGATAAAGATAAAGACACAAATGGTGTTTTACTTTAACAGTCTGATGGGAAAAATGGATCAACCAGTTGAAATTAAATATACCTACTCATAATAAGATACTAAGAAATGGCTGAAATTATCAATCATGTTAACCTCTAGTTTAGATTTTGTGCATACAAACCCGGTAAATTAGTTTACAGTTGGTAATAAAGTATGTCTCGAAAAGAGCAATAAGTATCAAACAAATTTTGATTTTGATTAATCACTTAATAAGTCACATCCCACATATCTACACGCTCTGGGTCATCAATCCTATAAGTCATTAAAACATTATATACTATCTACAATTAATAATTTGAAAATACAGATTAAGCCGATTTACCTATTTAGACAAAATACTATTATTCTATTATTTATTAAAACACAATATTTTTCAGTAAACTTGGACAAGCAAAAGTCAGTTATGAGCGTAGGACATTAGTGAGAGTAAGAATACTTTGGAATGTGCTGTGATATACACTTAGAAAGGGTCATATGGAGAATTAAGTGTGATAACATTTTACAATGTGTATCTCACTAGTTTAATTTACAAATTTATGTAAATGTTCAATTATCCATTGATAAAAAAGTTGAATATTATTGTTGACCTTCTTAAATTGTTTATTTTACCTTATATATTTTTTTTTTTATTCTTTATACAGTATTCTGTGAAAAGTATTATAGCTTTACTTTGTCCGTCTGTCCGATGTCACGTTTTTTGTCTGCACGATAAGTCCAAAACGAGAAATGATATTGACTTGAAAATTCCACACCTGTAATTTTGAACCAATCAAAATACGTGTTTTTGACAGATCACCATGGCAACGGAGGTATTTTAGTGGAAATTTTTTTCTCGTGGGGTACCCAACAGCGAATTATGCTGGAAATTTTTTGACGTTTACAATAACAGACCATTTTTGACAGACTGGTTTTTATTTGTTCACATAATAGGTTTAGTTTTGATACATTTTAATTACAATGCTAAGGTGTTTTCTATATTCTTCGGCCACTTTTTTTCTTCTTAATGGCGAAAATGCAGGACTTTGGATGCTTTGAATTATGTGTCTATGTCTAATAAAATATATATAATATTTAGACACTAATTTATTCACCTTTTTCCCATTCAGCACTTTGAATTTTGCGTAGTTTAGGTGCAAATATTCGTGGACAATTCGGAACAAATTTTCGTTTTTCAAGTTGGAGCCACAATCCTCTATTAATCCGAGTAAGTAAGTCATGGTGCAATGATTGATCATTACATCAGACAATTTCATGCATATTTTGCATAGCGTATGATTTTCAAATCGATTCATTTTTAAACAAATAGGTAATTTTGTTGGTTTTACTTGCTGTGCAATATTCTTTATCGCAACAAAACGCGAGTTATTTAATGTTTTGAACTGTCAAAATACAATGATCACAGCCTCCTACGATTGATGCTTGCTGACGCTGGTTATGAATTTCATACCATTTTAAAGCCCTCATAACGCATGTTAATAAAAACGCAGAAAAACAATTTTCTACCACTTGTAGTTATTCAAAACTTACGTAAAATTAAAGAATATACTATTTTCTATTTTCAAATGGTATTCCCATGCAACTACAATGAGTAGAAATAAGCAATTTGAAGGCCTAAATAATTGCAGCGAAACATTTTTTTACGTCGGGCCACTTGACAACTTCAAATGATAAAATTGTTGGAAAAAGTGAACACCTATTTTAAATTAGTATATATTTTGTTCGGAATATTAGTTGGCTAGTAACCTATGGAACACTTAGTACATTAACGCTTCTTCAAGTAAAAATATTTAATTTAAGAGTTGTAATAAATTAGGATTAGGCATTCATTATTTGCAATTGCAATTATTCTCAAGATTCTAAATTTCAATTATGTTAAGAGGAGATGAAAAAACATGAACAATGCTTACGAGTTGAATAAAAAAATTCTCGGAGATAGGAGGAGCTCAATCGAACATTACTTTTAATGGATATCTCGGATCCCTCGTTCAAACTGTCCGACTAATAGTAAGAAAAAATACTCAAAGTCACGAAGATATTTTTTCACTGGTTCTCCAATTAACCATAATTATTTTTTGTTTCCACATTCATTCACACCTTCTCATGTTTGTTTGCAGAAAAAGTAACAGAGCCCATGACGAGAAGAGGCTAATTCGGCTTGGCAACTTGTTCTCGTCTCTTTTTATTTCTTTTATGTCTCGCACGCCCGGCACCTTACGACTGTAATTTGTCATTGAGAATAACTAAAGATTTCTTCTAGAAGCGAGTTATAAATGTTTTTTCATTTAACAAAGGGGAAAAGCGAGAAGCCAGGTTGAACTTAATCTCATTCGAGAATTGTAGTTTCGCACTTTTTGGTTCAAGTAGACAGAACAATTATTATTACGTCCATTTATTATGTCGGAAGCTGTAACAATAGAAATGAATTTGTTTAAATTCAAATTTGAGCGATATTTTCAAATAGAGATATTACATGATCAAAATAAGTATCTGAATCTGAATTTTATAATAGGATCAAAAAGGTAAAGGGCCCAAATATTATTTTTTGATGAATGGACGTATAATTTTTCTGTTATGATATTGTTTTTCTAGGATTTTAAGGTGAAAGTTTAATTGCATTTAATTTTAGTTCCAAATGAATTTAAAATCTATAAAAGATGAAGACCTAAGATTTGGTAAACATTTTTTAAATAAATCAGAGCAATTGCTGACGCTAATATTAATAATTCAACTTTAAAACCAAAATAAAAGTTTAAATAATTATAAAAAAATAAAATATTATTTTTTTACGGAGACAAGCAAATAGTCTATTAAAAACCAATTACATTTACGTTAAAACCAATTTTCAAATCGATGTTATAACGAAGAAAATTGAGAAATAAAATTAAAACCGAACCTTCAAATAATTTACGGGGTGATACCATTGTCTATCTTCTTTACCGATGATTTTATTTCACGCATCCATTGATAGTTCAAAGAACAAGGCAGTCGACTTGTATCCATTGCGGATTTTAAACATTCTATTCGGAATATGGTTTTGATAATTTAAAGCTAAACTGAAGATGAAATCTTACTTTTAACTTTAGAATACTTTTATTTACATTATAAATATATGTACATGTCAAATAATAAATATAATATATCACACTACTGAACCCGAGCGGCGGGTTCTTCGCGCGGGCCCTTAGGGCCAAAGAAGATGTGACCGAAAATTAAATTTATTTGTTGTTATGTAGTTCGTTAGTTTCTTAAGTTGAAGTTACTGTCTACGTTTGACATGAAATGATTATACGTCTCAATAAGTTCCTGTCCTGTTTTTAACCGACTTCAAAAAAGGAGGAGGTTATACAAAGTCTGATTTGTGCGTTAAGTTGTCTTACCGCTCTAGCAAGCTCACTCATATTAACAAGGCTGTTGAGTTCAGCAAAGGCTTCGTTAAGTGACGTGACATCGGCCGTGAGACTGCACCCTGGTTCATTTGCCTTGGATTTTCCATTCTGAGGATGGTTGTGGTTGGATTTGTCCTTGGATCTGACCTCTGGACTCTGGTGGACAGGGCTGGAAAGTCATCTACTGTTCTGCTGTATGTTTTGGGAAGATTGGTTATAAGCCTGTGCGAGGGCGGGTACATATTTGTTCTGCTGGGGTCTCTGCATTCTGTTTAGTTCCAGTCTCTCAATTCTGTCAGTGTAGCTCTTACACTTTGTATAATTTGCGGGATGATCACCACCGCAGTTTACACAAGTCGCAGGAGTGTCCTGAGACAGGTGCGAGTGTGATGATCACCCCCACATTTTAGGCACTTCAGCTGCCTTCCACACTTTGCAGTTGCATGGCCCCATTGTTGGCAAGTGTGGCACTGGACTATCTGTTTGACGGATTTGGGTAGTTCCCATACGACTCTTGTGTACTCTACGTACATTTTCATTCAGATAGACCAGTGTCAACGGGGGGTGCGTTATGACAAGGAACAGCGGTCGATTTTTTGTTGTTCATCCTGAATATATTTTTGGCTTTAATTTCGTATTCTTCAGACAGGTCTTCATCAATGTTCTCGATTTTTGTTTCGTCTGCTAACCCTCTTAGTATGAAGGCGTGTGTTTTTTCGTCCCTGTTAGAGTAGGTATGATAAGGTAGTTTTTCGGCCCTTATGTTACTAACCATTTTCTCGTGATCTTCTTTCTCTTCAACGAAGAGGATCGTTGAGTTGTTAGTGTGTTTGACACTGAATTTCCCTTTAACTATTTGTTTCATATCATTGATGAGGGTATTTTAATTTGCGGTTTTCCCGTCGATTACGATTGGTGGCATGTGGTTCTTATTCTTCGTCAGAGTGGTTGTACTTTTGGGGTTGTTTTTGCTATTTTTAGCGTTGTTGTCGGCTAAAATGCTTTTGATTGTCTCATCTGGTTTTTTAGGTGTGTTGTTATCGTTTTTATCATCCCTTGTTTTGGCCGATTTCCTCTTCCTCTCAACAATTCTTCCGCAGTCCTCAGTTAAGGCTTGATATCTGTTTTTTGTCTGAGTAAGTGTTTTTCTAGTCTTTTCTCTGATGAGCTTTTCAAAGTTAGCGCTATACTCTAGGGGTGATAAAGGGTTGATTGTTTGTTTGGGCTTTAGTATTCATATTCTCAGGGTTTTCAGGGCTGTTTTTAGACCTTAAGGAGAAGATGCTGTTAGGTGAATGTGGCAGTTTTGTTTTTCGCTTAGATTTCCCTCAGTGGATTTCTTTTCCTCTTCAGAGGTTAAGTTCCCGGAGCTGTAACTGAAGATGGATTGATCTATGCTAGGGGGTAGGTCGGTGCTTCTTACCCCAATTCTGATTCTGGGATCGCTTGGGACAGTAAAGATTTTTGGCACTGCTCCTGTTCCTTCCAGGTTACGAAATCTGTTGCTTAGGGGGTTGTTAGCGTTTATCACAGAGGGTGCAGAGTCATATCTGAACCTACAGCTACTCGATCCACCTACGGTTTGATTTTTGTCCACACGGCTCTGAGAGTTTGCTTCAGTGTTATTATTGTTTTGTTTTGTGTTATAGTACTTGCTCCAGTTTCCTGAGGGCTAGCATTTTCACTAGAGGGGGTAGTTTTGGGGTGAGGGTCTTGTCTTCCTCTGATGAGTGGGCGTGCTGTCCAAAGTCTAAGGTTCTAGCCCTGACATGGCTAGGTAGGATGACGTATTCTGAAGTAAAGTTTGGGTGATTTTCTACAAGCTTTTTCTTTGTAAAAGTTGTTTGGTTTTTTGAATTTTCCGGCGATTCATCACTATTTTCGGATGTGTCCATGTTCAAAACTGTCTTATTTAAATTATTAGGGCTGTTGGATCCGTCGTTCGAGCCCTCGAGGTCGTTGAGCAGATTCTCCAAACTTCCTTTTGGGTCGATTCTTAAAACACTATCAGTGTTCTCCAAACTTTCTTGGTCGATATTCTGCTAATTTTTGGTAGTGCTCTCAGCTGTTTTGTAAATTCTTGAGATTTAGTTAGTAAGAGTTCATTCTCCAAACTTTTTTTACCAAAAAATTCGGACAAGGGGTCTCTTCTATATCTAGCAGATGATCCCGGATTAGAAGAATTAGTGGTCATCCTACTGGTACTCACTTTTAAATATGGGTGCAAATGTTTGTTCTTTAACACTTTAGGGCTACTAACTGTGGCACGTTTTTTGGACACGTTCACATTAAGTTTAGGTAGTCGATACGCTGTTAAAGTCTTTTCGAATACACTGTTTCGTATTCTACCATGGAGGGCCTGGAGGGTTCCGACATTAGTCCGGATCACTCCCGGGGTGTGTTTATACTTATCTGCCGTTTAAATAAAAAGGAAAATTAAATGTTTTGAATCGCACATTATTACGAATGACAGCTGACACTTGACGTTTCTCGCGAAAAATTTATCACAGGTCTCAATGTACCAATGCCTAAAGATCTCTAGGCAAACTGGCTCACTGAATATATCTTTATTCTTTTTACAATATTTACAGTTTAAAAAAATTTACATCTACAACAACATTTGATATATGCGAAGAAATCTTTGCAGATATCATTGCCCGATGATCTTCTGGCCGATGTTTTGCGCTTATGCCTATTTTCTATGTTTGTCAAATGAAAAGAAGAAGTCTCCTTACCGTCCGACTAGATCGTGTAAATATCTAGTCTAGGAGAGCTGTTATTTAGTGTTGGGAAGGAAGGATGATGTAGTCTAGCGTCAGAGTATGTATATGTCAAGTTTTGCATATATACAGCCGTGTTTTCTACGCACGCCATCTCCCCGGTGTATGCTTAGGATATTATCCACAACATCATCGGCAAGACACCGTTTGTAGAAACTTTCGGCTGTTTTTATTACGTAGTCTTTCATTAGTGGTGTGTCTGTTTGTCTATGCATGTCCATAATCCTGGCATAACGGTCGTAGCCAAGCGCCAGCCGAAGACATCTGTTTTGTGCAATTTGCAGTTTTGAGTAGTGACAGTTTGCCATAAAGCAAAAAACTGGGCAGCCATGGTTGGCGGAATTTTGTTCGAAACACGTTGTTCGAAAAATTCGAAGAGGTAAAAAAAGGATGTAAGTAAAGGAAGAATAATTACGAGAGATTAAAAGAAGACTGACTACAAAGGGAGTACACAATCATAGTGGACGGTCAGAGAAAGAAGGAGTTAGAACTGTATTAGAAGATATTCGAAATAAGGCACGAACCACTATAGAAACTTCACAGGGCACAATAGCAGAGGCCACTGCTTCAACAAGCGCACTAGTATTAGCACGTTTGCCAGCACTTCGTAGTCTTAAAAAAAAACAATAAGAAGCTTGAGGAAAAAAGAAAACAACTATCCAGCTCTTCCAAAAAGCAGAAGTGATATAGTTTTACCGGAAGAACATCAGTTTACTGATAAGTCCGAAAAGTTTTTGTATGATGACTCCTTTCAAGACGAAAATGATGTTGGTAAGAGGTTCCTCATATTTTCGACAAATGAAAATTTAAGGGTATTAACAGATTCCCAGTACTGGTACATGGACGGAACATTTAAGACAGTACCAAATGTATTTTGTCAGATATATGTAATACACGGTGTGTTAAATAATTCAGTGCTGCCACTAATTTATACTTTATTGCCTAATAAAGAAGAATCAACTTACGTTAGGATGTGCACGATAATAAAATACATGTTACACGGACAAGAAAAAGTATTAGGGATAATGACAGACTTTGAGATAGGTATTATAAATGCAATAAAAATACTATTTCCTGCAGTTCGACACATGTTGCTTCTTTCATTTCAAGCAAAGCTTATATCGGAAAATCCAAAAATGTGGATTGAAAAAAAAGTACGATACCGATGTTGAATTTTCACACAAAGTTAAACTTTTACAATCCATAGTACCTGAAAATTGTATTGTAAGATCTTTTAATTTAATTATGGAACAAAACTTATTTGGAAAGGAATGTCAAGATTTTATTTTGAAGATGTATGGATTGGAAAATTAGACAGAAGAATACGACAGAAACCAAAATTCCAGCACAGCATGTGGAGTTGTTATAATAACATTAAAAATGACACAGCCCTTACGAACAACGTAGTCGAGGGATGGAACAGTGGCTTTTTAACACTAATTAAAGCAAAAAATCCTTCCATTTGGAAATTTATGAAGGCCCTTAAAAAAGAACAAAATTTAACTTTTATTAAAATTGTGAAAGAGGGAAGTGGAGAGTTATTGGCCAAAAGACATAGAAATTACAATACACTCAATGAGCGATTAAAAAGGATAGTGGATGGGTTTGATGACAGTATAGACAACGAGGAACTGCAACAATACCTAAGGAGCGTAGCCTACCTTATTTAAATAATAGTTAAACCTTCAATATATTAAATGATTAGGATTCATGTATTTATTGCATTTGAAATAAAAATACTATGAAATTTAAATTTAATTGGTCGACAATAAAAATACTACAGTTTTTTTTACTTTTTTAATTTTATGAATTTTTTTGCAAATCTCCACAGGTTAGGTCAGTCAGTTTAGTTTTTTGTTTTTATTTTTCCTATTTTATGCATATTTTTTTTGCGGATTAACCTACGATAACTAGACCACACAAGTTAGGTAAATTACTTATTATTTTTTAATTTTATTTAAGACAATATTTCTATTTTCTTTAATATATTTTACATTAGGATTCACCAAAAAAACGAACAAGTATTGTTAGAAATAATATTTTTCGATTAAAAGTATCTTAGAACATAACGTTTTCGACTAAAAGTATTTTCGAACATAACATTTTCGACTAAAAGTATT
Source organism: Psylliodes chrysocephalus (assembly GCA_927349885.1). Taxonomy (NCBI): domain Eukaryota; kingdom Metazoa; phylum Arthropoda; class Insecta; order Coleoptera; family Chrysomelidae; genus Psylliodes; species Psylliodes chrysocephalus. The sequence continues at coordinate 89,533,662 of OV651813.1, forward strand.
TTCGAACATAAGTTTTTCGAACAACCTTTCATTCGAACAAACGTATTTTCGAACTAAGGGTTTTCGAACAAACGTGCTTCGAACAAAAGTTTTCGAACAAAATTTTTCGAACAAAATTCCGCCAACCGGGCAGCCATATGTAAGGATGGGGCGTAGAATGGTGTTATACATAAGTAATTTATTCGACAGAATGACTTTGCTTTTCATATTTAGTACGAAATTTGACTTTCCTAAGTGGTCGTAGGGAAAAACATTATTGTGAGATTGAAAGGACTATTATTTATTTTCTTTACATTAAATATTTAACTCATACATAATATTTCTCTTTTATGTTACGAGGCCCCTAGTCTCAATAACGTGGAAAATACAAATTTAGCATATTTATAATTTTATTTTTATGCTGCCTTAGAAAACTAATTTTTCCTTAACCAAATTTTTATTTTTTTTCGACTGACTTTTGCACCATGCAAAACTCATTGATCGAAATTCCACACATTAAATATGCATCTCGAGAAAATTTGTTCGGATTCCGGCTTGTCGCACGAACTCTACAATTTACGCCTTTTCGTACGATTAATTATTCCATAAAATTGATCGAGTTTTCGAAGGTGTACGGCAGGTGTAATTTGTAAAAATAATTGGAAATTTACCTGGAAATCACATACACGTCCAATCGATAGATGTATCTTACTTTTACGATCAAAGAGTAATAATTATTGGAAAGATATTGTTACAAAGTGTTACATTGTTACATTATTAAGTAATAATGGTGAAGAGCTTAGATGGAAGATCGAATCTTAAGTAACTAGAGGCTCTATTATTAAGAAGTAATATAATATTAATAATAATAGAGGAAAGTCGTCTATTATGGGGTATATTCCTTACATAAGGTATGCATGTATTTGTGCAACTCGAACAGAGACATCTGTGTTTCAATAAGCAAAGTACACCTTCCAAGCTGGTGTCGAATTCTACTTAATATTAAAGCCATGTGCCAATTAGCTGTTCTGTCTTTTCGATTATACGCTTGAAGTGTTGACATACGTTTTAACTGGTGCTTATTAAAACAATATTTTATTAATACATGATAAGTCTTAGATATTTGTTATTAATAGGCTAAAAGTAGGAGTGTTAATATATATTTTGTGTATATAAGTTCTTGTTTTTGTTTTATTTTGAACAAAAAAAATATCATTGTTTACATTTGCCAACCGCGTCTTATTATGAGATATCCGAAATATTCCCAATATGGGGTACCCCATATTAGGATATAGGGTACCCCATATTAGGATCAGTAATTTGGTATTAATATGCGTATTTTTTATAGATGCCAAGCTAACGTAAGAGGAAAAACTGGGATGCCGAAAATATGATTGCTGCCATAAAAGCCTGTAGAAATAAAACAGTGGGTTACAAAAAAGTGCTAAAACACACGGAGTACCACAAACGACGTTGGAAAGGGTTGTTAAGATGAACGGACTTCCTGAAGTTGTAGTCCAAACCAAACTGGGTAAGAAATGGTAGATCAACTTTTCAAACACTGTTTGCAAATGGAACAAAAATGGAATAACCAAAAGAGATATCTGCAGAATAGCATCTTCTTTGTGCAGAGAAAATAAAATAAAAAATCCATTTAACGCCGTAAAATAGTGTGCAGGTTCTAAATGGTTTAAAGGCTTCCTTCGGCGCCATCCAGAACTCTACCTAAGGACCCCACAAAGAGTTTCATACGCAAAAATAAAATCATTTACTCCTAACAACGTTTTTTGTTTTATATGAACCACAAATTGACAGAATTGTACATACTCCATCCAGGATATATAACTGCGGTGAATCTGGGATATTAGTTGTACAACATAAACATATTAAAGTGATACAGGTAAAGGGAAAAAACAAATAGGAGCTATAACATCGGCAGAACGAGGATCTACTATAACTGTGGTTTTTTGTTTTAATGCCGTAGGACAGTACGTGTCACCATTGATAATATTTCCAAGGAAGAACATGAAAATTGAACTCAACAGGATATATTTGTTAAGTGGCTTCACCATTTTATTAATTTTACCAAGCTTACAGCAGAAGATCCTGTTGTCCTTATTTTAGACGGCCAATATTCACATACTAAGAATTTGGGGGTAGTCAATGTTGCAAAAGACCATCAGGTTGTAATAATTTGCCTGCCGCCCCATTCTACCCATAAGATGCAGCCGTTGGATGTTGCATTTATGTCAATGTTTAAAACATACTATGTTCAAGAAATCTCTCAATGACTTAAGCAACTTCCTGGTCGTGTATTGACAGTTTACCAAGTTGCGGAGCTATTTGGCATGGCATTATAACAGAGCAGCTACTGTGGAAACGGCAGTAAATGGGTCTAGAAAGACCGGAATGTTCCCAGTAAACCAAAATATTTTACGAGATTACGATTTTGCTGCTAACAGTTTACAGTAAAATTAAAGGAAAATAATGGTGATTGTTCTATGGAAGGAATACCTAAAGAAGATTCAATACTGAGCATCTCGACAGCAAATAGTTTGGATGGTGCCCTTTCTTCAAGGTCAAAATTAGTTGTAGATTATGCCATTCCAAGTACTTTAAAGTGCGATGCCCAAAAATCCTACTAGAAAACCGATTTTACCCAAAAACATATTGCCTGTTCCAGATTTCAGCAGCAAGATTGATGAGCAGAAGAAAACCAGAGGGGGCAAGTACATTGTGGTTACTAGAACGAACTTGAAGAGAGTAAAAAAAAAAGAAAAAATTGTTCCTAAAGCGACAAAAAGAAAAGTTTTGAGCGAAGCAAAGCCGGAGTCAATTAAAGGGAAAATACAAATAAAATGGATAATAAAATTAGAAAAAAAAGAAAGAAACAGCTTGTTGAAAAAGACTCATCATCGGAGTCAGATATCGAGATGCATTTTCAAGAATCAAATGATTCTTATTTGGATAATATTGATGCAGAATGCATGTTTTGTCACGTTATATTTAAGGATGCTAAAAGTGAAGAGGAGTTGGATCAGTGTGAAGGATGTTTGGAATGGGCTCATGTCCAGAGTGCCGGAAATGACATGCCTAACTACATTTGTGACTTTTGTAGAAGATTTTAAGTTTTGTCGGTTCCTATTATCATTTGTTCAGGTTATACTATGATCTATTTGTCTCAAGTTAAAAAAGGTCTTTTTAATTTTATTATGAATTTTTACACTCTATTTAGATTTTACGATGGTTTTTATAACTTTTTTAAAGGTGTGTGATTTTATATATCAATAAAATATAGAGTTTTTAAATACGTTTTATTTTTTTTATTTCTTGTATTAAAAAATGGAACTGTACCAGATGAATTTTTCAAGTACCTCATATTAGGTCATATCAGGACCACATATTAGGCTACCTGGTATCCTAATATGCACACAAAATATTTAAATTATTTTTTATAAAAAAAATTTTACGTTTAAACTCTATTTTTATTTAGTGTTATCTTGCTTGTTTAATAAAGAATCCATGTCGCTAAAATGAAAGCTAAACAGTAATAAAAAACATTAAATTTTAGTAATAATTAAAATGGTACCCCACAATAGGCGATTTTCCTCTAAACTTAACTATATAGATACAGAATAGCATGCTCGGTAGAATGAAGATTTTGGTATCAAAAAGTTATTAATATTTATTGTGTAAAGTTTATACCAATGACAATTAAAAATGCATAGATTAGAAGAAGAAATTACAACTATAAGAAACTGTTAAAATTAATGATCCCAAAAAAATATTAGGCTTAGAATGCCTATATTCTATGGTTATAAAAAATGAACATTAACTCTTAAAGTTATGTAAAAAATCTGATGTGTCCAACACTTGACTTTCCTATCTAGTTATTATGGGCTTTTTCCGGTTGTTTTGTACAATCTATTGCAGTACCTCTATAAATATTTAGAGGATAAACCAAAAATATACATTTTCCACATTTTCCACCTCGAAACATTTTTTTATAGATATTCATTAAAAATGAAAATACTGAAAAATTTAAATTTAGCACTCTTCCTCGAATACGGACCATTTTAGGAAAATTTTGTAAAGAACAAAAATTATAGATAATAATATTAGAAGTAACTTTCATTTAAAAAATTTTCTTCTCCAAACGTAAATGACATATATTCATAGAAATAATATAGAAGACCAATATAAACATAACATTTAAGCAGAAATTGAAACCTACTGTGTATAAAAACGCGTCTCTGCGCCTGACATCGCAAAATAGTGTGTCTAGAAGCTTGCGCAATATGCATGACTTGTCCCTGTAGTGTTGCCAAATATATTAAACATACCTAACAGAAAAGAATTTTAAATTAATTAATTTTTAAATTATATAATTTAAACAGTTTATATCTACGAAATATCGCCACAAAATAACTTATAAACATTTAAATAATCAACTAATAATATTTATGTGTAATTACATTCCCAAAAATATATACAATTACCCTATTAATGTCATTAATACCGTATTTTTAATGTTCAATAAGCGATTCACCTACAAATTCAATATTGACCTGGCAATAGCACTAAAATCCGGTGTTTCAAGGCTATATGACGCTGCCCTTACAGGACCGTTTGTAGTTTATTATTTATGCCGCGTTTGAGAATCCACATCGGATGCATCTGAGATGTAGTAAGTAGTAAATCTTTGATCACGTGATTCAGTATACGTAAATGTAATGGGACAGATGTGTCCGATGTGGATAAAAAACGCTCGAGATGTAAAAAATGCATCCGATGTGGATTCTCAAACGCGGCATTAATTACACGATGAAAGTGGCTTTTTATTTTTAGTTTTGTGTAGTGTTTAGTCAAATCCTAGGCCCAATAAAAGACATTTTTACATTGGCTAATGAAAATGTAATCAATGTATTAGGCAGCTGTTATATTTATTACAAGATTTATGTCTGCAAATCTAAACCTACCTAAGAATTATAATTATGTAAATAGAGAGCTGTATATTTATATACAGGCTGCCCAGCGACGGGGAGACATTATCGATATCGGTTTTAACGCATTTTAAAACATAAACCCGATCTCAACAATCTTAGGAACTCTTCTGTCACTCGATATTTTAATCGGTACTTCCTCTTCGCTTTTTGGCTGGCACAACAATTATTTACATTTCTTCATTCCTTACCGCGTTCGAACCAGTAAGGTTTAAAGAAATTTTAAAAAAAACCTACTTTAAAAATAAAGATGTTAATGATTTTCTTATGAATCCCATCTTCAGATCTTGACTTAATGTATATAAAACTGTTTCCTTTTCTAAAAAAAAGAATCCTAGAAATCGGGCAACGTGGTAAAGAATTATCGCTCAACATACATAAAAAAATATTTCAACGAATTGAGAATATCCTACCATTTTGAAGTATGTTAAAAAAAAATTGTTTAAAGTGAAAAGTAGGGCATGAACATATATTATAAAGTATATAAAATGATAGATAAATCCAGTTTAGAAGGTATTATAAATAAACTGTGGAAATATCGAGAATCTCGATTTTGAATCGGAAAAATATTCTACGCAATTTAGTATGAAAGCTGATCAAAATGAAACACATGAACGACAAACTGTTATTGACAACTTTCTTCAAACGTTTTCTATTTTTCCGAAAACTAACTAGATGGTTCGAAAATCATTTCCTTCGTTAAAACGCCTCTTGTTCCGAAAAAGGTACACGCCTGTCAACATTCATCGTTCATTAAAAAAGTGGTAGATACAAAACGCTTCGTATTGTAAGGCCAAAATATATTTAGAAATCGAAATAGTCATATAAACAAAAAAATCATATGAGTGAGATAACTACCAAATTAATGATTTACAAGTTTATTCCTATTATTTATAAAATAGGTTTGCAATGTGCTGGTGTGGAATGTTATCATCGACTAAAAACTTTAAATCTTTGTATTAAATTGATCGAAGACAAACTATAAATTGGTTTAGGCTATATAGAAATATAGAATGTTTCTAGTAAGCAACAACTAATTTTTATTATGGAACCGAAAGACCCTTTTAAAAGGGTTCAAAATTAAAATAAAATATGTACCAAGTAAATGTAGTAGTATTTTTTAATTTTTTAATTTATATTGAAAATGGTAACATGAAAGGTTTTCTGTATAACGACTCATAGTCTCGGCTGACAAAATGTAAAAAAATATCGAACATAATATTCCTGGGCCCTATTTTGCACTCCCCAGATTAAATTTAGTTGTAGCAAATGATATTATCAAATAAGATGTCAAATCACAAGCAAAATCTCGTGACTACAGTACTAATGATTGCCTGTTTGGAAAAGTATGTTTGTTTATCCGCCCATTATGTATATACGTTTAGTTACCGACCCTAGTAGATAGGCAATTTGTTATTGTTTTAAGTTTTACCATAGGGAGAGAGAAAATCAATATTAGGATAAATGGTCCAGCTCCTTTCTGGTTACGTAGGTACCTAAAAAGTATTTTAATTTTTGGTTAAGTAATTAATTATTGTAACAGTGATTTTCTTGTGATAGTACCTAATTTAGATTGTAGAAAAGGTTTTGTATATAATTTCGCTGTTTAATAATAAACGTAGTCAAAACCGGAGCACGTGGTTTTTCTGGAAAGTATTTTTAAAATCACAAGCAAAATCTCATGACTACTGTACTAATGATTGCCGAAAATTAACTAATTCATATTTTATGCCATATCTTTCTTAATAAGGACTGTCAGAACCATATTTACCTTAACTTGAAATTTTTTTAATCGTTTTTTGTATAGAATCATCTCTAAAAATGTATGATTGAAATATCGTGTGAACAAATATGTTCGATCAATAAAAAACTTGCACCGGTCCTGTTCGCGCCAGCACCGTTATACGCATGAGCTCCGACACACTATTTTCTCCTTATGGTTTCATTTTTGATATATGGAATCGGCTTTCTATACTATTTCTATGCATATATTCCATAAAAAATTAAAATGACCACTCCTAAAGTACCCCCCAGATGTTCCGACTCTGTCCAAAAACTAATCAGTTCATTGGACGATGGAATAAAGCTTAAGTTCAAAATTTGGTGTTTTTCTGTGTATCGGTTCATGAGTTATGGTGGATACACACACACATACACACAAACACACACATACACACACACACACAACACACACACAGACATCATCGCGAAAAAAGTCAAAACGCATTCAGGGGACCTCTAAACGTAAAAATCCGTCGAAAATTCGAGGTCGAAAAAAATCATGATTCCTATACTTTCCTTATATCTGTATAGATATAAGAAAGTAAAAATAGGAAAAATGGTCTACTGTTACCTGTAAAAACTAATTAAGCTAGGCAAACAAAATAGTTATTCTCACTTGGGCCCCGAAACACAAAGCAATAAATGGTAACGATGTTGCAGAGAGTCTCGCAGGGAAAGGGACTCAAACACCTGAGCCATTTTGCGGTAACAGCAATAACAGAAGATATTAAAAAAGATTTGAGCAGTAGAAGAACTGTTATGTTTTAGAACATATTTTGCTATGTTATATAGATATATTTTGCAATATAAAACAATTTTAACGTTAGGCACCAGATGATACGTTAACTTTTTAACCCTTACCTGGGTCTCATTGTAAAATCTTTATAATAAGAATTCGTACAAGCCTCAGGCCTAGCTCAGATCAAAATGGGTCAGTGGGATTCGTTTAGAATTCACCTTCAAGTCAATGGCAAGGTCTTTAATTAAAAAGACTTCAATTAAATTAATTTGGACGCCATACCTTTAGATCTACAATAAAAGTAAATTTGCCATTAACTTGTCAGTTGAAAGTAAAGAAAATAAAAGAACTTAAATTTTAAAACAATTAATCGGCTTTAATTTAAAATAAATTAATTAATGAGTGATATTAACATAAAAAAATTAAAGTTATTGATTTTAATAAATTTTACGGAAATTACGTTATTTGACTAGATAATGAGTTATTATTTTTTTTTTTTAATTAAACTTGACTAGTATGAACTTTGACTCAAAAATTGTGTGTGGTCCTGGCCGACACTTATCTTGTGTGTTTCCGGATTTCAATGGTCGAACTGGTCCGTGTCGCTCTCTTAACTATAGCTCAGCCTACGATGACTTTCTAGACATAGTCTGCAGTTCTAGATGTGGTGTCAATCTCCTGTTCTTATTTGCGAGTTCTTTATACTACGAGTTCTTAGTTATCAGTTCTTTACAGGGCCAGTTCCTTACAGGGCCAGTTCCTTACAGGGCCAGTTCCTTAGTTAGTTTGGAAACACTTAAACAAAAGCACTAAACCAACTGGTTCGTTTGGCTGCAAAATTGAAAAAAAGAATTAAGAAAACCACCGAATGTGTGAAACGTGGTGCATTCCAGCTATAGAATGTCTCTAGACAGAGACAATTTCTCCGAATTAACATAATATCCATATTTCCAAATACGAGGGGCACTCAAAAAGTATTAAAATATATTGGAATATTTGAACTAATTAAATATTGTAATTATTAAAAGGGAGTGTTGATTACAACGTAACAAAACCGACAATTGAAATGATGTTTTGGAGCTAAAAGTAGTTTGCAGAAAATTCAAAGTATTTAAGTATACTTTTTAAAGTAGGTATTATAAAAGATATCTCATTTGCAAGAAGATATACACCAACTGGAAATACCTTCTATAAAGTGTTATCTTTTCTAAATATAAATATTTACAAAACATATCAGAGAGGCTGGTAACACAATTAAAAAATTAGCTTTTAAAATCTTGTAAATATAAATTATTTAAATATTAGGTTATACAAGAATTAGAATAATACTTGGTGTTTTATTATAGGTACTCATATTCTTCTTTCAGCACAGATATACGAGTATTGTTCCATTTTTTCAGAAAATGTATGATACTCATCAATTTTCGAAGTAGAAAAATAAAATTCCAGCACGGTGACCACCATTAAAATTAATATTCCATTACATCTATTATTTGTACAACAATAGTGAACTTCGCTTACCCCAGCATTATATTTTGCATACGAATGTGGAGCTATTCCTATTTATCATACATAATACAAGAAAGACAACCCGCACAATAAATAGCAATTAAACTTCCCCCTCCTTACGGCGTTCTCGCTTCCGGATGTATATCCGGAGTAGAAAAGTGCGGGTTTAAAGTAAAACCAATTTCGAGGAAATTCACAGAATGCTTGGATTATTTGCTTTAAATAGACTGCTTAGGCTGTTCATTTACTGATAACACAACAAGTCTCCAGCTTTAATTGCATTGAATAAGATTGTCGTACTGGTATTTTTGTATTATCTAGTATAACTTAAAAGTTTGCAGAAAGAAGACTGGGTGGTTTAAAATATTTTATAAAATGTATATTAAAAACATACTGTTGCTAAAGTGTATAATTCCATTCCATAATACTAAATATTAGTATATTGCTACACCTTTGCTAGCATCGAAGCGAAAACTACAGACAGTTAGAATTAGCGCGAGTAGGAAACGAATAATATCACCGTTGTCTTTTACGCTTTGTAATGAAAAAAGGCACACGGCGAGATATATCTCATGTAGCGGGCTGGCCAAGTTGATATTATTCTTCTACTGCTCTCACAAATGCTAACTTTCTGTAGTTTTACCTTAGACATAGGCAAATCGTGTTGGAAAACGTTCGATTCAAAAATAAGCATTTTTTCAGAGGTACTTTAATTATTCTCTTTAATTGAACCCGTATAAATAATATATAGTAAACATAAAAACAACAATATATTTTATAATTAAATTTGTACACTAAGTCTAGATTAGTGATAAAAATATAGAAAATCACTAACCACTAACAAATTATACTTAAACCATGCTTTAGATAAGGTAGTTATCAAATTCTAATTCATATAAGTTTACACAAAATTCAAATTTAAAACAATTTATTGATTAATTTTACTTATCTTTTTGGTAAGTAAGGTAATACACGGAATTGGTAAATCTAAGGTTAAATCAGGTATTTCATCCTTCGCTCCAAACTACATAACATTATACCCCGGTCAGGCAACTTCCACCAAGTGATTCTGGATCCTTATTAATAATTCTCATTTGGGACTGCACCGTGAATGATCTTCAAGATATATAATTTTATTTGTGTTCTAACCTGAACGATCTTCAAGATAAATGGTATGCGAACTCAAAACCGTCTAGAGATAAAACCGTCTATAGATAGCCATCAGCTTATAAAACCAGACGGTCAATAACATGAATAAATATAATTTAATACATCGGATGACCTAGATTAAAATAAAATCAAATTGATTGTCGCTGTCAGCCAAATGAAATAAAAAGCTCATAGGGCATAGACGACAAATGACATTTGAGTAAGAGGTGATTGTGTCGAAATAACGAAATAACGGTTCCAACCTATACAAACATGTGTGCAATCAGTACTTGCAAAAGAAGCGCTATCTCTTTCTTGCATAAAACAAACGCAAATATTACGCTATTTTTTAGAGCTAATTAAAAAACTATATTTCATGTCTCTGTCCGTCCTCCCTACCAATCACATCAGAACACATTGACACAAGCTTTCACACTTCACAAACAAACTACAAACTAGAAGACTCTTTCTGATCTCCGACACATCAACATATTTGTTTTTTTTTCTTCCGTCGCGTAATCGACGCTATTCGTTAAAAACCACAAATCGAGAAATGTATCTGCTGTTGACAATAAATCGTAAAATTAAGTACTCATATCATTTCACTACGTAAAATTGTTGTTAGCTAAAGAATGTTTATTGTTTAAATAAATATATTAACTGAATAACATATATTAAATTTCATTATTAACAAATAAGCATCACACATTTCTAATAGTTACATTACTATAGCTCATTGCGCCTAGCTGATAGGAAGACACCCTTTTTTTTGTGACAACAAAAGGAATGTGGCATTATAGCAACAGACATAAGTGCCGGATGCGTAAAACCACCCCGACATAAGGTAGATTTTCCATCGTGAGAGCGTTTTTTATTATCTCACCAACTTTTGCCTTCCACAATATATTTAATATCACTGTATTTTAATATCCTTTTTATCACATTTTTTTTGCATAGCAAACATGAAATACGAAAGTTGTACAAATGTACTTTTTATACAAAATGTATCATTATTTTTGACATAGTTTGCTTGACGATGCCAGAAGGGACGGATAAAACCGGTAAAAACACCCTAAGTTAAGCTTTATCCCCGTAAAAGAAATTAATGATGAAAAGCTGGCCTTCTTACAGCATTCCTTTTCGGTATAATTCCACCGTCAAGACTTGACCCACCAAATTTAAACGTTGAGAAACAAGCGTCGAAGAAGGTCGCCGTAAGTTCGTGACACTGACAAATAACTGCTACGTCAGAAATCGTCGGGTAAATCCAAGATGTGCTTTTATCTGCACGATAATTGAAAGAGAATGAATTAGTACTGAACATCGACATGTCTTTTTTAAGATTATATTTCATTATATAAGAACTCCATTAGTCACTCCAAAGGCAATATTTGTTTTTCAATTGTGTGTCTATAGTATACATGGTTGGGATTGTTACAAAGTTGTAGTTATAATTAAATGAAACTATTAAATTACATTTTAAACAAGGTCTTTATTTTTATGTCGTTGAGTCAAGCCAATACAAGATAAGACGTATGTCATATATATATATATATATATATATATATATATATATATATATATATATATATATATATATATATATATATATATATATATATATATATATATATATATATATATATATTTATTTATTTATAGGCCTTGGTGGCATCCCTCCATGTTAAAATTGCGTCTGCCGTGGCATCCACGTCCTCGTGGCATCCGATATACAGATGCCACGAGGACTTTCGATGAAACTCATCGCAAATGAAAGGATCCTACCCCTACTAACTCTCGGCAAAATATTGGCGGGATGCCAAAACAGCCTATTTTTGTATGTTTTTAAACATGGTAGTTTGAGCAATGACCGCAACTGCCGCCACTTTCGTGTGCAGTATATTCTGAGATATATTTAAAGGAGGTAATGGTATCCAATGATATACATATTCATTTTGAGTACCTGGTGGCCTCTGTATATTCCGTTTTCGGTTTGATGGCATCCATTTCGTTGTTGCCAGATCTTATATTGGTTTATAACTCAGCCTTTTTATTTTTATAGATTCTGTAACATACTTTCACTAGGATGAGGCGCCCTTGCGATTTACTTCCGAGAAAATAACATGTGTTTTTAAAGCTATTTTTATTATATCTTTTGAAATATACTGGTTAAATTAGGTAGACTTATTCTGTCACTTTTTAAACTGTAATCTGTGAGGAACAGTTTTATTTTGTATAAAAATTTGCACAGATTTGTCTGCCAATGTTGATAAAATTAAAACGCTTTTAATCGTATAAGGCATAAGCTAGGAGAAATTAGCGGTCAAACTGGGCGGCGATGCTTGAAAATTTCAATATTGTTATTCGCAGAAATCTTTGGTTTAGATGGACTTTAGTGTCATGAAAGTTAAAAAATAAATAAAAATTATCATTGTTATTGAAAAAATCATTAATTCAATTTAAAATATTATTTAAAACAAAATATAATTTTTATACCGATTAACCGATTAAACAAAACATTAAGACTAACCAATGATTCAAAATATATATTTTTTTCTTTCAAAGTCAGGTTTTTTGCCGCCAAACAACTATGGGAGCAGAGAGGGGAAAACACATTTAGCCCAAGATTACAAATACAATTCTTATACTACCAATTCAGTGCACTACTTTCAATTAATTAAATCAAAATCATTAAATAGCAAGAACTCCAACATAAAATTTTTAGGTCTTTAAAGTCATTCGTATCCGCCGATAAATATTATTCCATCAACTTTCCGTTTGAATTAACTTATTACCTGGAACGTTACATAGTAAGTCTGTTTTTTCTGCCTAGGCAGTAAAAATATATCTTTTTAAGTCTTTAAAGTGTCAATAAAAAGCCGCTTTGGGTACAAGAAACCAAGTTTGTCTTTTAAATATTTGAAAAATAACTAACTTTTAGTATCTATATAAACGACGTGGAATCATTAATTTTCCTACGAATTTCTTTCAAAACTAAACATATTTACATGTTTTTTTTTTTCGTTACACCTGACAAATAATGAAACACATCAAACTTTTTTTGTGAAAAACAATTATATTTTTTAAAAAAATATATCTTTATCGCGAGATATAGCGGTAAGTTACAAAATTAAACATATTTTATTCCAACGATTTTGTTGAAAAATCTAGTAATTGTTCAGGTAAACAGTTCCCGAGGTAAGGCCAAATTTTATTCTCGTGTGTTATTTAAAAAAAAAAAATTATTCCATTCTATGACTACCAGTTAACACAAACTTTTTCATAAATTTAAATAATTTTTCAAAAAATCAAAGAAGCGACATTATACTTTCCAATTATACAAGGTTCTCCAAGAAAGTGATACATATCAAAGTTTTCCAAAATGGGACACCTTGTATTTCATATATTTGAATTTTTCTTGCCTTTCTTATTATAACAATAAAATAGTCTGAGATTATACAGGGTATTTCACACGCTATAACCAGTTTTATATAAAAATCGTACTGATTTCAAAGACGTGTATAGTGCAAAATAAACATTTGAAAACCATTTTTGTGCAGTAAAAGGATTTCATTATTAGTCAAAAAATTTTACCGATGTACTACTTTTTTAATTTTAAACAAATCTTTATAAAAAAAATTTAGTAACAATTTCTATTTGGGACAAATCTATTGAATTCGTTTAATATTATTTTTATTTTAAACAACATTTTTAATAGATAAATGTTAAATTGTCATTTGTTTTATTAGGCAAAAAAGCACAAGATTTAATGACGTGGCTGGTGTTTCATAGGCGAAGCGTAGCTAAGACTAGGAAACCAGCCAAGGCATTCGGAGAAAAAATGATATGTTCCACATAGCAGAAAATTAGATATAATGCCTTGGCTGGTTCCCTAGTCTCAGCTTGGCTTCCGCTATGAAACACCAGCCACGGCATTCAATCTTGTGCTTTTCTGGCTAATAAAACAAATGACATTTTCACATGTATTTATTTAAAATAAGAATAATATTATACGAATTCAATAGATTTGTCCTAAATAGAAATAGTTATAATTAGAAATTAATGAATTGTAATAATATTTTACCAAATATACCAAATATTATATTCTTCACACAGTAGTCTGTGAAGAGTATTATATGTTTACTTTTGTCCGTCTGTCTGTCCGTCCGATGTCACGTTTTTTGTCCGCACGATAACTCAAAAACGAAACATGATATCTTCTTGAAATTTATAGAAAAAATCAAACTCTATAAAGGGTCAAAGCCTATTGATTTTGAAAAAAATCGGAATAAAAATGTTGGGTTTAAGAGGGGGTTGAAACTTAAACAAAAAAATAAATCATTTAGGAAAAATGAAGTTCTATAAGAGGACGAGGCCTAATAATTTTTTAAAAATCTGATTAAGAATAGGGAGTTATAGGGGAGTTAAAACTTAAAAAAATCATAATTTAAAAACGAAATATGATATAAATTTGAAATTTTCAGGAAAAAATCAAGCTTTATAAGGGAACAAAGACTATTTTTTTTTTTAAATAAATCTGATTAAAAAGGGGGGGTTTAAGGGGGGGGGGGGGTTAAAACTTTAAACGAATCATAAATCAAAAACGAAACATGATATTAACTTGAAATTTTAAGGGAAAATCAAGTCCTATAAGGGAACAAAGTCTAGTGAATTAAAAAAAATTTATAAAAGTAGGGGTTTAAGCGGTGTTCAAATGTAAAAAAATCATATATCTAAAACAAAACATGATACCAACTTGAAATTTAAAAAAAAATCAAGCTCTATGAGATGACGAAGTATCTTGATTTTTAAATAGATCCGATTAAAAATGGGGAGATTAGTGGGGGGTTGAAACTTTAACAAAATCATAAATCAAAAACGAAACATGATATCAACTTTAAATTTTCAGGAAAAATCAAGTCCTATTAGAGGACGAAACCTATTATATTTTTAAAAAATCTGAATAACAGTAGGGGGTTAAGTTGGGTTAAAATTAAAAAAAAATCATTCATCTAAAAGAAGTATTATATCAACTTGAAATGTTTAATAAAAATTAAGCTCTATAAGGAGATGAAGCCTATTAATTACTAAAAGAAAAAAATCTAAATAAAAATTGGGAAGCCTATTTATTCCCAAAAAAAATGTTTATAAAAAAATCGCTGGTTAAGAGGGTCTGTTAAACTGTGAAGAGTATAATATAGAATGCCAAGCATTATATATCCTCATTCTAAATTTAAAGTTGCTTTATTGCTCTTTATTTTATGTATTCGATACATTTTTTGTCTCGATAAAAATATTTTTACTTTTATTAGCTGAAAAATGTTTTTTAAAATAGGAACAATAACATATACGAAACCAATAAACACATTTGTCACAAATAGGTAGTTACTAGTTAGTACTTTATAAATTTTAATAATATTTAACCATTTATTTGAAATTTTCTTTTTACATTTTTTTATTACTATTTCTTATGTATTTATTTAAATTGTCGTTTCAATAAAAACATTTTACACATATTTAATAAAAAATATCTTTTAAAATAATAATATTTTTACGATTCCAATAAACACATTTTTCCTAAATAGTTATGAAATTTTAAGGATATTGTAAAAAAAAATTTCAATCAATAAATTACAGCTAGTAAAATTCTAATCACTAATTAACACACAGTCTATTTCCAGTCAACCAGTGACCAGTTAAAATTAAACAATTTTGTGAATTATCTTTTTTGTCATTTAGATTTAAAAATCTCCCAAAATTATTAGTTTTAGGTATAGAGAATGCTTAACTCAAATTAAACTTTAAGAAACGTTCTTTTAAATGGTGATATAAAATACAATTAAAGAAAATTGAAAAATGATGTATTTCCGTACTGATGAATCCTATAAAGATTTGTTTAAAATTAAAAAAGTAGTACATCGGTAAACATTTTTGAAAAATAATGAAAACCATTTACTCCAAAAAAATGGTTTTCAAATGTTTCTTTTGCACTATACACGTCTTTAAAATCCGTACGGAAAACTTTGATATTGTATTACTTTTTTAGAGAACCTTGTATAACTGGAAAGTATATGTTGCTTCTTTGATTTTTTGAAAAGCTATTTAAATTCATGATAAAGTTTTAATCTCAAATTTAACATGCTTTTTAATAGAATGAAATAAAAAAAAACATTTTTTAAATAACACACGAAAATAAAGTTTGGCCTTATGCACAGTTTTCAATATTATAATAATTATTGCCAGAAATAATCCATTGGTAAATTTGTATACGCGAATGAATTTAAAGGGCGAAGAGACCAATTTGTTTTTAGATCATTCGATATTCCTAAAATGTTTTTAAAAAGAGATTCTAATTCTTTGAACCGCTCTCAAATAGGTAATAATAAATCATTTCTTTGTAAAGGATTCCATTGTAAAGGTTTCCATTGTAAATAATAAGCTCTGAAATCAAGTGTTGAGCCAGTCAAGCATATGTTACTTATTTAGCATTGTATTTAAAAATTTAACCAACTATTAAAACTTTAGAAAATAATTTTTTTGTAACATTATAAAAAATGTTAAGTTTAATAAATAAAAATGTCTATTTTATGTGACACATGCACTGCATAGGTTTTGGAATGGCTAATATCCGAGTTATTTGATCATAAAATAAAAAGGAAACAAATCTCTTGCAAAATCCAAAGTTTGAATGTTGTCTAATATTTCTCTAATTTTTACAGTAATTTTGACTATTAAAGCTAAAAGTAGAGCAAATATATTACTGAAATGAGGATACAAATAATAATTACAAATAAATAAATGTAGGGATAGTTTGAGAAGTGGTTGGTTTAAATACAAGCTGTAAAACAATTTTTACCCTATGTACATCATATTTTTTATTTTACTTTATGGAGTACCTACCTTAAATATTAATTATAAATGTTATACTGCGTTAGTGACAAACAGTTGGTCAAATAAAAAATAATCAAATTTCTTTATTCTACTACAATCCGTGTTGATTTTCAAGAAAAAAAAATTCTTAAGTTTTATTTGTTTCCTATCTGTGTACATACAGATAAGGAAAGTATAGTAATCATGATTTTTTTCGACCTCAAGTTTTTGACGGATTTTTATATTTCGGGGGCTCTTGAATCCGTTTTAAACCTAAGCTTTAATCCACGCTTCGGTGAACTGATTATATTTTGGGCCTAGTCGGAACATCTGGGGGTACTGTATGGGGGATCTTTTTATACTTTATGGAATACATCTGTTATTTTTGCTTAAAGAAGAAACTTCTTTAAATAAAAGTTTTTCTCTAGAATTTTCTCTAGAATTTTTGTTCCATATATAATTTTCCTAAAATGGAGCGTATTCGAGAAATTTGAGGAAAAGTGAAAATATAGAATTTTGAACATTTTGAACTCAAAAACGGATTAAAAAAAAAGCAACAAATTATAAATTTAAGCTTCAATCTACCATGCGGTAAGCTGCTTAGATTTTGCGCATAGTTGGAACATCAGGGGGTTACTTTATGAGAGAGTAATTTTCTACTTTATTGAATATATCTGTTATTTACGCTTGGAGAAAAACTTCCTTGATTCAAATTTTTTGGCAATTTTATTTTTTCTTCTATATATAATTTTCGTAAAATGATCCGTATTTGAGAAATTTGAGGATAAGTGAAAATTTTGAATTTTGAACATAACTCAAAAGCGGATAAAGAGAAAAAGACTAAATTTTAAACAAGCTTTAATCTATTATGTGGTAACCTGATTAGATTTTGGGCATAGTCAGAACATCTGGGGCTACTTTATACAAGGGCATTTTTCTACTCTATTGAATGTATCTGTTATTTATACTTGGAGAAGATACTTCCTTAAATAAAAGTTGTTTGCAAAATTATTCTCTATATGTTTTTTTTTATACATAACTTTCCTAAAATTGTCCGTATTTAGGAAATTTGAGGATAAGTGACAATTTTAAATTTTAATTAAACATAACTCTTCGCTTCGGCTATGAAACACCAGCCACGGCATAAAATCTTGTGCTTTTATGTATAATTAAACAACTATTTTTTCCAAGTTTTAATAGAAAATAGTAACATTATAAAACTAAAAATCCATTAATATTACATGTTTAACCCAAATTTATATTAACTCCAATTTAAGTTTAAAGTAAAACTTTAGAAAAAAAAAATACCCTATTTTTCTTTGATTGATTTTGTTTACTAAGGAGAACGTCATTTTTGGACTGTTTTTTGTCTTTTTAGGAGTCCTAAGAAATACACAAGTTCTATATATGTAGAACATTTTTTGCACTCTTTTGGTTTTGAAAATGTACAAATTCTCGAAAATAAATCAAATAAAACAACTATCCCTGAAATAATACATATTAAAAAAATATTAAAACAGACATAAAATATTTATCTAACGTTTATTTTAATTCTAACTAATTGTAAGCTTTTTAATTTTATTCTATATTTTAACGCCACTGATATTTTTTAAATTTGTAAACACTCATGTTTTTGTTTTCCTACTGTATATATCTTGTTAAATCTAATTATATTATTTCGAATACACCTCCACACGCTGTAAAACAAAAGATGGGGCTTTAACTGTTTTAAAAAATTACATGTGTTTTAGTTCCTCATGTTTTTAAAAATAATTTACTGAACCAGAAGATAAAGAATATGTTATCCAAAATATGTCTGTCGCCTATAAAATAAAAAATTAAATAAAAATTTATGACCAAATAAACCAAGGCACTTTATTTATTTAAAGTAAAAGAAATACGAGCAATACCCAAATATCTATTTTTGAGTCTTTATTCAAAGTACAACTAAGCGTCCGTAAAATAAACACATGTGGTTTTAAGGTCTAAAAGGGGCTGAATTTTACAGAAACTAGAAACATTTCATGCAATTTCAAACGGATCAGTGTTGTCAAACTTACAGAGTTCACGAAAGACGCTATATATATATATATATATATATATATATATATTGAATTGTAGTCGTCCGTGGCATCCGTATAGATATGACCCTTGATGGCATCCGCCCAATATACACCATGTATACTGAGAAGAATTTAAAAATACTAATAGCGTCTTTCGTGAACTCTGTAAGTTTGACAACACTGCTCCGTTTGAAATTGCATGAAATGTTTCTAGTTTGTGTAAAATTCAGCCCCTTTTAGACCTTAAAACCACATGTGTTTATTTTACGGACGTTTAGTTGTACTTTGAATAAAGACCCAAAAATAGATATTTGGGTATTGCTCGTATTTCTTTTACTTTAAATAAATAAAGTGCCTTGGTTTATTTGGTCATAAATTTTTATTTAATTTTTTATTTTATAGGCGACAGATATATTTTGGATAACATATTCTTTATCTTCTGGTTCAGTAAATTATTTTTAAAAACATAAGGAACTAAAACACATGTAATTTTTTAAAACAGTTAAAGCCCCATCTTTTGTTTTACAGCGTGTGGAGGTGTATTCGAAATAATATAATTTGATTTAACAAGATATATACAGTAGGAAAACAAAAACATGAGTGTTTACAAATTTAAAAAATATCAGTGGCGTTAAAATATAGAATAAAATTAAAAAGCATACAATTAGTTAGAATTAAAATAAACGTTAGATAAATATTTTATGTCTGTTTTAATATTTTTTTAATATGTATCATTTCAGGGATAGTTCTTTTGTTTTATTTGATTTATTTTCGAGAATTTGTACATTTTCAAAATCAAAAGAGTGCAAAAAATGTTCTATATAGAACTTGTGTATTTCTTATGACTCCTAAAAAGACAAAAAACAGTCCAAAAATGACGTTCTCCTTAGTAAACAAAATCAATCAAAGAAAACTGTAACAGGGTATTTTTTTTTTCTAAAATTTTACTTTAAACTTAAATTGGAGTTAATATAAATTTGGGTTAAACATGTAATATTAATGGATTTTTAGTTTTATAATGTTACTATTTTCTATTAAAACTTGGAAAAAATAGTTGTTTAATTATACATAAAAGCACAAGATTTTATGCCGTGGCTGGTGTTTCATAGCCGAAGCGAAGAGTTATGTTTAATTAAAATTTAAAATTGTCACTTATCCTCAAATTTCTTAAATACGGACAATTTTAGGAAAGTTATGTATAAAAGAAAACATATAGAGAATAATTTTGCAAACAACTTTTATTTAAGGAAGTTTCTTCTCCAAGTATAAATAACAGATACATTCAATAGAGTAGAAAAATGCCCTTGTATAAAGTAGCCCCAGATGTTCTGACTATGCCCAAAAACTAATCAGGTTACCACATAATAGATTAAAGCTTGTTTAAAATTTAGTGTTTTTCTCTTTATCCGCTTTTGAGTTATGTTCAAAATTCAAAATTTTCACTTATCCTCAAATTTCTCAAATACGGGTCATTTTACGAAAATTATGTATAGAAGAAAAAAGAATTTTGCCAAAAAATTTGAATCAAGGAAGTTTTTCTCCAAGCGTAAATAACAGATATATTCAATAAAGTAGAAAATTACTCTCTCATAAAGTAACCCCCTGATGTTCCAACTATGCCCAAAATCTAAGCAGCTTACTGCATGGTAGATTGAAGCTTAAATTTATAATTTGTTGCTTTTTTTAATCCGTTTTTGAGTTCAAAATGTTCAAAATTCTAAATTTTCACTTTTCCTCAAATTTCTCGAATACGCTCCATTTTAAGAAAATTATATATGGAACAAAAGTTCTAGAGAAAATTCTAGAGAAAAACTTTTATTTAAAGAAGTTTCTTCTCTAAGCAAAAATAACAGATGTATTCCATAAAGTATAAAAAGATCCCCCATACAGTACCCCCAGATGTTCCGACCAGGCCCAAAATATAATCAGTTCACCGAAGGGTGGATTAAAGCTTAAGTTTAAAACGGATTCAAGAGCCCCCGAAACGTAAAAATCCGTCAAAAACTTGAGGTCGAAAAAAATCATGATTACTATACTTTCCTTATCTCTATGTACACAGATAGGAAACAAATAAAACTTAAGAATTTTTTTTCTTGAAAATCAACACGCATTGTAGTAGAATAAAGAAATTTGATTATTTTTTATTTGACCAACTGTTTGTCACTAACGCAGTATAACATTTATAATTAATATTTAAGGTAGGTACTTCATAAAGTAAAATAAAAAATATGATGTACATAGGGTAAAAATTGTCTTACAGCTTGTATTTAAACCAACCACTTCTCAAACTATCCCTACATTTATTTTTAAATATTTGTAATTATGATTTTGATCCTCATTTCAGTAATATATTTGCTCTACTTTTAGCTTTAATAGTCAAAATTACTGTAAAAAATAGAGAAATATTAGACAACATTCAAACTTTGGATTTTGCAAGAGATTTGTTTCCTTTTTATTTTATGATCAAATAACTCGGATATTAGCCATTCCAAAACCTATGCAGTGCATGTGTCACATAAAATAGACATTTTTATTTATTAAACTTAACATTTTTTATAATGTTACAAAAAAATTCTTTTCTAAAGTTTTAATAGTTGGTTAAATTTTTAAATACAATGCTAAATAAGTAACATATGCTTGACTGGCTCAACACTTGATTTCAGAGCTTATTATTTACAATGGAAACCTTTACAATGGAATCCTTTACAACGAAATGATTTATTATTACCTATTTGAGAGCGGTTCAAAGAATTAGAATCTCTTTTTAAAAACATTTTAGGCATATCGAATGATCTAAAAACAAATTGGTCTCTTCGCCCTTTAAATTCATTCGCGTATAGAAATTTACCAATGGATTATTTCTGGCAATAATTATTATAATATTGAAAACTGTTCATATGGCCAAACTTTATTCTCGTGTGTTATTTAAAAAATGTTTTTTTTTTATCTCATTCTATTAAAAAGCATGTTAAATTTGAGATTAAAACTTTATCATGAATTTAAATAGTTTTTCAAAAAATCAAAGAAGCAACATATACTTTCCAATTATACAAGGTTCTCTAAAAAAGTAATACAATATCAAAGTTTTCCGTACTGATTTTAAAGACGTTTATAGTGCAAAAGAAACATTTGAAAACCATTTTTTTGGAGTAAATGGTTTTCATTATTATTCAAAAATGTTTACCGATGTACTACTTTTTTAATTTTAAACAAATCTTTATAGGGTACATCAGTACGGAAATACATAATTTTCCCATTTTCTTTAATTGTATTTTATATCACCATTTAAAAGAACGTTTCTTAAAGTTTAATTTGAGTTAAGCATTCTCTATACCTAAAACTAATAATTTTGGGAGATTTTTAAATATAAATGACAAAAAAGATAATTCACAAAATAGTTTAATTTTAACTGGTCACTGGTTGACTGGAAGTAGACTGTGTGTTAATTAGTTATTAGAATTTTACTAGCTGTAATTTATTGATTGAAATTTTTTTTTACAATATCCTTAAAATTTAATAACTATTTAGGAAAAATGTGTTTATTGGAATCGTAAAAATATTATTATTTTAAAAGATATTTTTTATTAAATATGTGTAAAATATTTTTATTGAAACGACAATTTAAATAAATACATAAGAAATAGTAATAAAAAAAATGTAAAAAGAAAATTTCAAATAAATGGTTAAATATTATTAAAATTTATAAAGTACTAACTAGTAACTACCTATTTGTGACAAATGTGTTTATTGGATTCGTATATGTTATTGTTCTTTTTCAGCGAATAAAAGACAAAAAATGTATCGAATACATAAAATAAAGAGCAATAAAGCAACTTTAAATTTAGAATGAGGATATATAATGCTTGGCATTCTATATTATACTCTTCACAGTTTAACAGACCCTCTTAACCAGCGATTTTTTTATAAACATTTTTTTTGGGAATAAATAGGCTTCCCAATTTTTATTTAGATTTTTTCTTTTAGTAATTAATAGGCTTTATCTCCTTATAGAGCTTGATTTTTATTAAACATTTCAAGTTGATATAATACTTCCTTTTAGATGAATGATTTTTTTTTTATTTTAACCCAACTTAACCCCCTACTGTTATTCAGATTTTTTTTAAATTTAATAGGTTTTGTCCTCTAATAGGACTTGATTTTTCCTGAAAATTTAAAGTTGATATCATGTTTCGTTTTTGATTTATGATTTTTTTTAAAGTTTCCATCCCCCACTAATCTCCCCATTTTTAATCGGATCTATTTAAAAATCAAGAGACTTCGTCATCTCATAGAGCTTGATTTTTTTTTTTAAATTTCAAGTTGGTATCATGTTTCGTTTTAAATTTATGATTTTTTTACATTTAAACCCCGCTTAAACCCCTACTTGTATTAATTTTTTTTAATTCACTAGACTTTGTCCTTTTATAGGACTTGATTTTCCCTTAAAATTTCAAGTTAATATCATGTTTTGTTTTTGATTTATGATTTGTTTAAAGTTTTAACCCCCCCCCTTAAACCCCCCCCTTTTTAGTCAGATTTATTAAAAAAAAAAATAGTCTTTGTTCCCTTATAAAGCTTGATTTTTCCTGAAAATTTCAAATTTATATCATATTTCGTTTTTAAATTATGATTTTTTTAAGCTTTAACTACCCTATAACCCCCTATTCTTAATCAGATTTTTAAAAAATTATTAGGCCTCGTCCTCTCATAGAACTTCATTTTTCCTAAATGATTTATAATTTTTTTAAGTTTCAACCCCCCCCTTAAACCCCTCATTTTTATTCCGATTTTTTTCAAAATCAATAGGCTTTGTCCCCTTATAGAGTTTGATTTTTTCTATAAATTTCAAGAAGATATCATGTTTCGTTTTTGAGTTATCGTGCGGACAAAAAACGTGACATCGGACGGACAGACAGACCGACAAAAGTAAACATATAATACTCTTCACAGACTACTGTGTGAAGAGTATAATAATGTTGTAAATATTTGGTAAAATATTATTACAATTTATTAATTTCTAATTAGTAACTATTTCTATTTAGGACAAATCCATTGAATTCGTATAATATTATTCTTATGTTAAATAAATACATGTGAAAATGTCATTTGTTTTATTAGCCAGAAAAGCACAAGCTGAGACTAGGGAACCAGCCAAGGCATTATATCTAATTTTCTGCTGTGTGGAACATATCATTTTTTCTCCGAATGCCTTGGCTGATTTCCTAGTCTTAGCTGCGCTTCGCCTATGAAACACCAGCCACGACATTAAATCTTGTGCTTTTTTGCCTAATAAAACAAATGACAATTTAACATTTATCTATTAAAAATGTTGTTTAAAATAAAAATAATATTAAACGAATTCAATAGATTTGTCCCAAATAGAAATAGTTACTAAATTTTTTGTATTGACGTACCCTATAAAGATTTGTTTAAAATTAAAAAAGTAGTACATCGGTAAAAATTTTTGACTAATAATGAAAACCTTTTACTGCACAAAAATGGTTTTCAAATGTTTATTTTGCACTATACACGTCTTTGAAATCAGTACGAATTTTATATAAAACTGGTTATAGCGTGTGAAATACCCTGTATAATATCAGACTATTTTATTGTTATAATAAGAAAGGCAAGGAAAATTCAAATATACGAAATACAAGGTGTCCCATTTTGGAAAACTTTGATATGTATCACTTTCTTGGAGAACCTTGTATAATTGAAAAGTATAATGTCGCTTTTTGATTTTTTGAAAAATTATTTAAATGTATGAAAAAGTTTGTGTTAACTGGTAGTCATAGAATGGAATAATTTTTTTTTTTTAAATAACACACGAGAATTAAGTTTGGCCTTACCTCGGGAACTGTTTACCAGAACAATTTCTAGATTTTTCAACAAAATCGTTGGAATAAAATATGTTTAATTTTGTAACTTACCGCTATATCATGCGATAAAGGTATATTTTTTATTGACACTTTAAAGACTTAGAAAGATATATTTTTACTGCCTAGGCAGAAAAAACAGACTTACTATGTAACGTTCCAGGTAATAAGTTAATTCAAACGGAAAGTTGATGGAATAACATTTATCGGCGGATACGAATGACTTTAAAGACCTAAAAATTATGTTGGAGTTCTTGCTATTTAATGATTTTGATTTAATTAATTGAAAGTAGTGTACTGAATTGGTAGTATAAGAATTGTATTTGTAATCTTGGGCTAAATGTGTTTTCCCCTCTCTGCTCCCATAGTTGTTTGGCGGCAAAAACCTGACTTTAAAAGAAAAAAATATATATTTTGAATCATTATTAGTCTTAATGTTTTGTTTAATCGGTTAATCGGTATAAAAATTATATTTTGTTTTAAATAATATTTTAAACTGAATTAATGATTTTTTCAATAAAAATGATAATTTTTATTTATTTTTTAACTTTCATGACACTAAAGTTCATCTAAACCAAAGATTTCAGCGAATAACAATATTGAAATTTTCAAGCATCGTCGCCCAGTTTGTCCGCTAATTTCTCCTAGCTTATGCCTTATACGATTTTTAATTTTATCAACATTGGCAGACAAATCTGTGCAAATTTTTATACAAAACAAATCTGTTCCTCACAGATTACAGTTTAAAAAGTGACAGAATAAGTGTACCTAATTTAACCAGTATATTTCAAAAGATATAATAAAAATAGCTTTAAAAACACATGTTATTTTCTCGGAAGTAAATCGCAAGGGCGCCTCATCCTAGTGAAAGTATGTTACAGAATCTATAAAAATGAAAAGACTGAGTTATAAACCAATATAAGATCTGGCAACAACGAAATGGATGCCATCAAACCGAAAACGGAATATACAGAGGCCACCAGGTACTCAAAATGAATATGTATATCATTGGATGCCATTACCTCCTTTAAGTATATCTCAGAATATACAGCACACGAAAGTGGCGGCAGTTGCGGTCATTGATCAAACTACCATGTTTAAAAACATACAAAAATAGGCTGTTTTGGCATCCCGCCAATATTTTGCCGAGAGTTAGTAGGGGTAGGATCCTTTCATTTGCGATGAGTTTCATCGAAAGTCCTCGTGGCATCTGTATATCGGATGCCACGAGGACGTGGATGCCATGGCAGACGCAATTTTAACATGGAGGGATGCCACCAAGGCCTATAAATAAATATATATATATATATATATATATATATATATATATATATATATATATATAATTTAAGTCATAACAGGTGACCAATAGAACTCAAGGTTTATGGTATAAAAGTTAAACTACTATCTAATGCCTATGTTACATGTTTCCTTTTCTTTTATTCCAAAATATATTCTTTCAAGTGTGAAGGTATATGCTTTTCTCTTTTCTTTGCTGGTGTCGATTCATGTCTGGTTTCTAATGGTGGTGCATTATTTATTTCCTTTTCAGATGCAGGGCGAATGTGTATCATGTTCCTCCTGATTTCGTCCCCAACCGCGAGTTAGATTTTATATGATTGTGATTCCTCGGTTTTCTGGTTCAGTATTCCTGAAGTCCAATCTCGTATACCTTTCTTTAAAAAGACCTTTTTGTCCTGGATTAAGTTCAATCAGTTGTTTATTCTAATTTTGATATTTACCATGGCGTTCTTGAAGATATCTCAGGTCTTCCACGGTATGTTGTGTCAAATTTTGGTTTTAGTAGATCTCTCGGTATTGGTAGAAGGGTTTTTTTGATGTCTTCCCATTAGTAGCTCTGAGGGTCATCCTAGGTGTTATTATGTTCTAATATAGCCCATTTGTATTCAGTGCCAGCTCTGCTTGCTTTCATCATTAATGATTTTACGGTACCAATTGTACGCTGTATTGCCCCATTAGATTGAGCATAAGTTGGACTTGATGTTGTCATTTTTATCTCTAACTGGTTGTTAGTAAAATGTAGGAGTTATTTTACATTAAATGGTGGATTATTACCAGTCATAATCACCTGTGGTATTTTGTGGTGCATAAATAACTGTTTAAATGTCTTTATAACTGCTGCTGTCGTCTTCAATGACATTTAATTAATAGATACAAATTTTGAATCATAATCCACAGTAACTAGGTAGTCTTTGTTGTTGACGTGCATAAAATCCACACCTATTTTGGACCATGGCAATTCTTCAATGTGGTGTAATTGGTTGTTTTTCATTCGATCGGCTGTTCTGTATGCATATGTGACAGTATTAAACAGCCTTCATTACATCGTTATACATGCCTGATCAATAATAAGCACATCTTGCCTTAAATACAAAGGCCTTGATGAGCTTTATGTATAATGTTCATGATATATTCTCTAACTGCGGCTGGCACAATGAGTTTATTGCCTTTATATCGCAGTCCATTTTGTTAGTGAATTTCATGCTTTATGTTCCAATATTGTTTGGCTATTGAAGGACATGATAGTTTTCTCTCTGGTCAGCCTACATTGACATAATGTCCCACCAAAGATAACGATTCATCCCGAGCAGTTTCTCTGACAAATTCCTGCTTTCTTTGTTCTGAAGCTATCATTATGAAATCTACTTTTGTTGCATCATTCTCCAAATACTCTGTAGCAATGTTTAGTGGTTGTGAGCTTCTAGATAGTGCATCGGCTACATACAGCTGTTTGCCAGGTACATATTCTAACTTTGGATTGTATCGTAGGAGCAGTGTTAAGGCTTGTAGTCTTGGAGTAAGAGTATCTAATAGTTTCATTAGGAGTCCCAAAAGTGGTATGTGGTCTGTTTCCACCTTAAACTTTTTTGCATAAACATAGTATTTAAAGTATTTACATGCCTGAACGATTGCCAGAAGTTCCTTTTCTCTGTGCGTACCTTGTTTGTGCTGAGTTTAGTGATGCTGAGGAGTATGCTATGTGTTTGCCTTCTTGTAACAGCACTGATCGTAAACCATACTGGCAAGCACATACTATTTAAAACGAAAACAATTATATTGATGAAATTTTGCTGATTGATGACGCATAATGCATCTAATACAACTCTTTTTTTGTTGATACTGTACTTCTGACTTCTATTGTTTTAACAAAACCTGTAAGGTTATGTTTTTCCTAATACCCCCCTACTGGATTTAGTGTTAGTATTAATAAAAATTGTCAAAATCATTTCAAATGTTAAAAATGCTCATTGTTTACTTCCTGACAATAGCTTATCATCTCGCCGTTCTTGTAACTCAATGATATTTCTATTTAAGTAACTGATAAAATTAATGATATTAGAAAGGATTAATTTTTATGTTCCTCGATTATTGGCAAGGTCTGCATACACTTTTTACCTTTCAGTGTTTAGAACAAATGTATTTATTGTAAGGGGTTTTCTCGCTACAGAGAAAACGGTTCCTTGCGAATGGCGCTGGTTACGGGCGGTTCTCGAGCGCCAGATTTTTGATAATGGTTTACTCCACAAACTTTCGAAACGGCGTCGAAAGTACTCGGGTAGCTACAGATGGAGATGAAAAATTCCAGGGGTCAAAGGTCACTTAGACACAGGTAATAGTAGGCCACAAGTAACGGGCTTTAATCGTTGCTTGGACTCGTACAGAAATTTATCACTAGCTGAAATATAAGGGGGAAATAAAGTAGGGAATTATTAACCAGTAATACGGCAGGTTAACATTGACACATATATTGTGGTTAACTATTTACAATAAAAAAAAATAAATTAAATATTTCAACGCCCACCCCAGTTGTGGTGATAGTCAATATAACCCGGAATATAAAAAAAAAAACAAAACGGACGGTATTAATACGCGATTAGTCTCAATCAGACGTTAAAATTAAATCAAAGTAAAATATATGTCTCGATCGCAGAAAAAAAAATTAATTTGGTTATTTACTCGGTAAATAACTGTTTAATCGCGGTATCGGGAATTTAAACTCAAATGTAGTTATTTTGCACTTTACGTGAGGAAAAATTAAATAAACGGTCGAAGAGAGTGCGAGGAGACAGGGACGCGAAAGAATTACTTATAGTAAATACACGGAAAGAAAATGAAAATAAATTTATACCCGGGGTAGCCTATTATCTCAGAATGAGCTGATCGTCATCACGAGCCCGCTCCAGACAGGGTAAATATTTAACACACGTGTAAACATAAAATTTCTAACATGGACACAAATAAAGGTTTTATCGCCATCTTCTTTTAATACAATGTATGCACTGTGGCAAAAGGCAGGAATAACGAAATCAAATACCGTTGCATCTAACTAATGGCATTCCAATATATCTAGTTAATTTCTAGCCAGCATTTCAATTTCGATTTTTCGATTTTTCGATTTTTCGATTTTTCGATTTTTCGATTTTTCGATTTTTCGATTTTTCGATTTTTCGATTTTTCGATTTTTCGATTTTTCGATTTTTCGATTTTTCGATTTTTCGATTTTTCGATTTTTCGATTTTTCGATTTTTCGATTTTTCGATTTTTCGATTTTTCGATTTATCGATTTTTCGATTTTTCGATTTTTCGATTTTTCGATTTTTCGATTTTTAGATTTTTAGATTTTTAGATTTTTAGATTTTTAGATTTTTAGATTTTTCGATTTTTCGATTTTTCGATTTTTCGATTTTTCGATTTTTCGATTTTTCGATTTTTCGATTTTTCAATTTTTCGATTTTTCGATTTTTCGATTTTAAAATTAAAAAAGGCATTTTTATATTTTCATTTCGTAACTGGTGACATAATCAACTTTTCGTAATAATTTGCATAATGTTCTACTTTGTGCAACTGGCTGCATAAACTAGATCGTTTTGACACTGCGATTGCATATGTCAAATTAGAAATTGTTTTTTAAAGAAATTTCGATGGGAAATATGGCTCATGTCATGTGTTCGTAATTAAAATTTGTGAGTAATATTATTTTTATTGACTCATCTGTTCATTTCTTTCGTCTACTGTGAATGTATAAATGAAAAAATTAGTTGAACATTTGTATTGTGTGACAGAAAACAAAAATTCGGTAATGAATAAAATCCGGGCGGAGTCCGGTCTGGACCCTTAAAATCCGGTTGAGACCGGATTTATCCGGCCAGATGGTATCAGTTTATATTCAGCTAGAGAGCGCCTAAATCAAAATTAACCCAAATAATTAATATGGAAGAATTTTCCATAAAATTACCTCTTCAATTTTGTGGTAGATTCATTCCCTATTTAAAATTAAGGAGTTGGAAGGGGAGGATTCACATTTATTTATAAAACGTATATATCGGTAAAATTTCCCTTTGAAATAAAAATCGATATGTTTCAGAGGTCGATCTTTTCTTATGTTCAATTTTTTTTCAGTGGGAATTTGATCCTCGTTTATATACTTGTTATGAAGTTTTAGCCATAACTTTTAATATACTACTAAATAGCACTTTTTCAAGTAAACCTATTGAATTAATCCTATCAAAAACCAGAAATAGGGTAATTTCTGCTGGGTGTCTTATTTTCTACGTCATTTAGTATATTTTGTTATCTATTATGCTTGCGATTCTAATCTTCTTCTGGCATCAGTAAAATTCGTTATAAAC
Organism: Psylliodes chrysocephalus; assembly: GCA_927349885.1. Classification (NCBI taxonomy): domain Eukaryota; kingdom Metazoa; phylum Arthropoda; class Insecta; order Coleoptera; family Chrysomelidae; genus Psylliodes; species Psylliodes chrysocephalus. Next base: position 89,564,283 of record OV651813.1, read on the forward strand.
GGATCTTGTTTAAGCATAACAAACAGTAACCGGTACTTAGTGTTCAACAGAGACGTTATTAAGTTTTCTCTAATTTCCCATAACTTCAACTTTATCTTCAACGTTCAGCGGTTTATTCGTTGGAAACGATTTAGCTCGAAAGTGATTGTCATGTAACCACGTCAGTTTCCGCAGACACAAAACAAAATACTTTCCATCCGACTTCTTTGATTAACTACCTAATTGACTGTGGCGTATTAGAGTTCGTCCGATTGAATTTGCCTTAATTCGAGCGGGCCGAAGTCATTACCGTGAATTAGTGGAAAGACGTGACCCAAAGTTTCAAGATACGGAGATACAAATTAAATAAAGCGTCGGGTGTTAAATGTTACTAAGTGTTTGACAATAATGTAAATACTTTTGAACTCGCCGTTTAAAATGTCATATTTTCTGCAATGGTCGACCGGAATATACGAGGGCGTTATATCACTTAGTAATTAATATCTACTTTTCGTGCGTCCGAAATAAACATAAAGAGAATCGGTCAGTGTGACCCGTAGGTAAGGATTTAGCGCGATGATGACGCAGATGAATTAAAAACTAATTAAGACCCATAAAGGTCTTCTGAATATTCCTCTCCTGTAATAGTACAATAATAATGGATATTATATACAGATAGGACGTAAATTGGGTCCCCCTCTTAACTTCTAAATAAAAATGAAAAGAAATAAAGAAGGTATTATGATATTTTTGTTATAACGACATGTACTTTACTTGATACATAAGATAGAGGCGTTACTATCTTTTAATTTTTTAATGGAAAGTAGGGTCATATAATACTTTATTTGAAAGATATTTTCATTATCTTTACTTCCATGCAAACAGTTTTGGGTTTTTTATGTTTTGATAGAAATTACATTAAATTAATGAAATAAGTTACATTCTTGATAACCCTCGTATTTTCTATTATTGTTTATTACCAAGAAACTGATTAACAAATAAGTGAAGATTCTATTGACTCAGGATACCTTGGATGTTGAGAAATTCACTCTTTGAAGCAGAAATTCCAAAACGGCACTCCGTACAAAAATGGGAATTTAATTTTTTTAGGCTAAGAAACCTGCTTATATTTAACAAATGATGGTCGACCAGTAGAATAACAAAATAAATCTTAATAGAAAATGCCAATAGTGAAACATTCCCCAAGTACAATTTGACATTTTATAAAAGCTGAAATAACGTTTTTACAAAACAAAATTTATAAAACAAAACATTAAATAATAACATTCCCGTAACATTCTTTCAACAGTAATAAACGCACAGAACTGTCTGGTTTACTTGTAAATTGTATAAGGCTTGCTGAATAGGGTGGGCCGAAAGAATTTTTTCTGAATTTAATTTAGAGGTAGCAAAATAAACTTACCTTTTGCGTTTTTAATCACACTCTAAAAATCTGGATTATATATTTTTTCATTAGAGCCTCCCCCTTTGGGGCCAAAATAAGAAGAAAAAAATGAAAGAACTAAATAACTTGAGGTACCCCAAAAAAGTTAACTAGTACATTTATTATGACCCCAAAAAAATCTTGGTTGCCCAAGTTAATATTTAAGCCCTCCCCAGGGCCCAAAACCTCCCTATTTTATAATTTTTATAACTCAATAATAACTATTTAAATTTTGAAATGATATTATTTTTTTATAAAATCATATTTTATTTATCATCCGCTATTGTTATATTTAATAGACGCTGATTCAGGCCCTGTGTCATCGATGTATCCGTGCATTGCTTGCGCGTGCGCGGCAACGTTTCCTTATGTTTTATATATTCTACTCCTCTGGCGCCAACCGAATCAACACTATACCAATCGCGAGTTAACCACAGAGAAGTACGTTTGCCTGTAATTCAGTTTTAAGTAGTTTTTCATATAGTTGTAGTGGTAGTGTGATCAACATACTAAAATAATAATTAGGATATCTATTAAAACATTAGAGTATACTTTCGACGTTTTATGATATTATTTTAAAAGAACAAGTAATGGCAAAATTGCAATACAGACTCGTACAACTTCAAGTGTCCCTCTTTTTGTTACAGAAAAAGACATTGATTCAGATAATGCTATAACGCTTCCTACTTATACAGATGTAATTCGCTGTTTTCAAAGCGTGAGATTAAAGCAAAAATATGAAGGTATCAAACAGCCTTCTAAATTTTGTATAGCTGCAGTCGTCGCTGAAAAGGTAGAAACAGTTTGGAAACGTGCATCACTTCCTTTTTTTGTCAAGAAAACGAATAGTTGATATGATTGTGGCATATCATAAAAAATATCAGAATATTATAAAACCCATTAAAAATAGAAGCAGCACGCACTTAAGTTCAAAATTAAATGTGTTTAAGAATGACTCAGGAAAACTTTTTGATATTTCTACCTGCAAGTGCAAAGACATTAATGTGTGTAAATGTGAAAAAACGAGGAAAATACCTGAAAGAGAATTTAATTTTCTAATCGACCAACGAACTACGCGACAAATGATTATTGGACGCGTTGATAAACAAACATCTAAAAAATTGACCTAGCAACAATACAGAAAAGAAAAGCAGAAAAGTAAAACAAATAATAAAACAGATGAAGCCGTAACAAGCACTAGTGGCTTGCAAAAAAACTCAAACATTGTTCAAAATGAAATGTGTTTTTCTTCTAGTGATAATTCAGACGAAATGGACGAAGATTATAAAAAAGAAGATGAAGAATTTAAATGGAGCTACGATCTATTAAAAAATCGAAAAATAAAACAAACCAAATTAAATGTAGCCCAAATGAGAATCCCCTTATTTCATACAGCTGAAGCCGCGGATTTAACTGGAATTTCAAATAGATCTGCTGCAAAAATAGCAACTGCTGTTTTGGAAGACATGAAAATAGTTTCCAATAAAAAAAGAGCACAAGTTGTTGAAAAGAATAAAATTAGAAGGGCATTATTTAAAAATAGAAATTATTTAAAAAGCAAATGGCACAACGATAACAAGAACAAAGATCTTGATGCAATATACTTTGATGGACGCTAAGACCAAACGATCGTTGACTTAAACGGGCATCGAATCAAAAAACTTGAGGAGCACATTTCATTAATTCAGGAACCAGGTAGTCGGTATTTTTGTCACATATCCCTTACTACATCGTCTAAGGCAACTGATATTGCAAGTGGCATATTATCCTTTTTAAACCAAAATGAAGTTGATATGACAAATATTAAGGTTATCGGTTGCGACGGCACTAATTGTAACACAGGCTGGAAAGGAGGTGTTATACGTCTTGTGGAAACTCAGTTAGGTATAAATTAGTTTGGTTACTTAATATAAACAAAATAATAATATATATACTTTTTTATTTAGGTAAACCTTTGCAGTGGGCTGTATGCTACTTACACGCAAACGAGCTTCCCTTAAGGCATCTCTTACAAAAACTAGACGGGCATACCAAAGGCCCGTATTAATACTCAGGAGAAATTGGTTCCTTACTTGGAAATTGCGAAAAACGTCCAATTGTTTCATTTTCGAAAATTGAAACTGATTTACCTGACACAAACTACAAAGACTTAAGCACGGATCAGCAGTATTTATATAGAATCTGTCAGGCTATTTCAGATGGTATCTGCCCTGCAGATCTTGCACAAACAAACCCAGGAAAAATGTCTCATTCTCGGTGGTTGACTACCGCCAATCGTGTCCTGAGATTATATGTTTCAGTAAGTGAACCATCCAATAACCTTAAACTGCTTGCAAAATTTATTGTGAAAGTTTATTCAACAATGTGGTTTGTAACAAAGGCAAAACCATATTTACAATTTGGTGCTCGGCATTTGTGGCAAACGATTTATCTTTCAAGGCAATTTCCTGAAACAATAACAGCCGTTGTTGATAAAGCCATTTTAAATAATGCATTTTACGCACATCCTGAAAATATTTTAATTGCCATGTTAGCCGATGAAAGAAAACATATAAGAGAACTAGCAGTAAGACGGATTTTAAAAGCTAGAAATAACAAACCAAAAGGTGTTCGAGTTTTTAGAATTCCGAACTTAAACTTTGAGGCTCAAGACTATATTGATTTAATTAAATGGGCAGAATGTACAATTACAGAACCTCTTTTAACGACTGGACTAACACAAGGAGAACTAGAAAGATTCAAAGCAAAGCAGACGAATTCTCCACAAGGTTTGGGAAATTTCCATGTCACACACAAGCAGTAGAAAGGTGCGTAAAGCTTGTAACGGAAGCTGCATTAAAAGTTTGCAGTGAGGAAGCAAGAAATGGTTATATAGTAGCAAAATTAGATGCGAGGAAATCTTTACCAGTGTATGACAACAAGGGTCAATATTATAAATAAAAATGTAATACGAATAATATAATAATTATAATATTTGGGTATGAAATAAAGTAAAATTCTCATTTTTGTAATTTTTAATTTTCTATGAGTGTCTTAAAAAATAAAATAAAATATTTAATCAATACACACATTTTGTTTTCCTAGTATTTATAAGAAAACTTTTGTTGCTACCCCATTAAAAATCTCTAAAAAAAATGTCGGGCCCTTGGGGCTTCCTTAAATATTAGGCTAATACGGTTAGGTTTTTTTCTACAATTACTTTTACTATAGGTTAATTTTTTATTGTTACCTCACTCAAAATATATATACAAAAAAAATTGGGGTCCCTGGGGCACCCTTAAATATTGGGCTACCTGAGTAATTTTTTTTTCTGCAATTGATTTTACCTTAAGGTAACTTTTTATTACTACCCCACACAAAATATATATTAAAAAAATTGGGGCCCCCCCGGGGCTCCCTTAAATATTGGGCAAGTACGCTACTTTTTTTTCTACAAATTCCTTTTGACATAGGGCAACTTTTTATTGGTACCCTCAAGTAAATATAATATATAGATTTTTTTTGCAATTTTCGGCCCACCCTATTGCTGAATGCAGTTACCGGATAGTTATTTACACATTTACACAGACTTCAGAAAAATGTTTTTTAAATCTTTTATAACAGTTTTATAAATTTTTAGTTTTGAGGTTATGTTGCATATCAAAATCAATAGTATTTTAGTTTATTAAATGAATCTCAGTCGCGCTGCTAAGTGGCGTGTACAGGCCATGACCACTGGTCGTTCGTGTGGACGTGCTAGCTACTGAGTAGAGCGATTCCATGGTAGGCTCATGATGAAAGATTTTTAAAAATTTACCAGTATAATTAAAAACTTCTAGCGAGTCTAGCGATACTTACATGGTTTGTTCCTTGCACCAGAATCCATTACTTCGAAGTTTTTTTATGAAAATTTGACAAATTTTGTCCCAAGCTTTACTTATTAGTACCATATTGCTATATTATTTCGAACTACTGTTCCAAACCACAGTACGTTGTTCTATTTCGACTATAAATCGATCTGCATCGAACGCCATATTACTCAATACTGAACCCCGAAAATCAAAATAAAATATCTCTACCAATGTTACTAGAAGTCGATGACACAGTCGGCGACAAAAGTGTCCCGTGTGGACGGTTCCAGCGACTGAGTGTCGACATTTCGTCGCAGGGACCCGTTTCTCTTCGCCACAGGTGCTTGCCACAGACGCTCGTCTGGACAGCTACAACATTTTAAGATTGAATTAAATGACAGGCGTGTACCCGCCACTAAGTGGCGCTAGCTACTAAGTGTCACCACCGAATGGCTCGTCTGAACTACGGAGGTTTATATCATATGCACAATACGTAAACACGTTTTTGCGCATGCAACTCCGCGCTTGGGTGCTCTGAAGTCCGTTTTACAATAGCAAAATTGTATTAAAATTTAAAGCACATTGAATAATTTAATAACATCTCGTTCAGTAACACACAGAAAGTGTTGTTTCAAAAATTTTAATTCATTTATTACAACAAATGTGAAGATGGATTTCTGTCCACTGCATGACTGCTGGCTGCCCAGGCCTCGCAAGTGCTGTCAACAAATAACATTAAAATCAAACAAATGTGAGGTTATGTTATGTTTTTGGTTGTCGACGAAAACATGTGGGTAAAACTACTTTTATTTATTTTAGTTTAGATATAAGTTATTTAGGATTATTTAAAATCATGTAAAGGTATTTTGATGCTTTAACATGTCTTTACCAGGCAGAATTCATTATAATTACATAATTTCTAATTGTAATAGTACATTTTATAGGCCCATTTCAAATGTAAATTTTAAGAACAAACATTTTTAAATTTCCTTCTGATATTGATCCAAGAAAGGAATGGTGTCGTATTTTAAACATTAGAGTCATTCTACTTTCAACCAATCATTATACATAATGTGAAAATCATGTTTTGATACAAAATCGTTTACAAACAAATCGTTTAAGACTGCTAAAAGATTTACTTTGCCTTGATTTAGCACCCTCAAAACCAGATACATCAAAGATAGTACTACTTAGTAATATTGTTATCACACCTCCAAACAGATATCCTATGAAAATAAAGTTAATTTTAATAATATTTAAAAAATTAATAAATGAAGGAGAATTTCAGTCAGGCCACTAGTTATGTTGCAGGGTTTATTAAGAAACTTAATAGTTTTGACTGCAGAGAGTGTAAAGTTAATTTACAGACATGTTAGAAGAGCATCGGTACTTTTACTTATTTTAAAGAAAATTATGATAAAAGACGTTTTATATAAATAAAACATAAGTACAAAGAAATGTTATTGAATTTCTTTCAAAAATTCATGAAATTATTTTACCACTTTTGGGTCATATTGACAACATAATTCAGAAAATTAAATTTTTTTTGCCAGATCATGTTAATTTTAAATGGTTTATATCAGAGGCGACCCGTTGCCTAGTTTACGAGGAGGCTACAAAGGCTACTTTTAAAAGGCAGACCCTATATAACGAATAAAATTATATGTTTCTATTAGAATACAAGAAGCAGAAATATTACATTGTATTCTAATAGAAATATATATTTGTATAAAGTATATAGGGTGCGCCAGCGTCCCCGTAGACTAGACCACGAGCCGTCTCTCGTTTACATGTAAAGAACGTAAAATAGACATCTTTTCTCATTTAGTTAAAACTTGTCTACCATTAATAGACCAGAGCATACTGGCGCATTCATTTGCAAAATTGTTTTAATTCGTAATTTTTTTTTAAATATCCGGAAGGCTTTCCTGATTATAAAAGTGTAAGATACACTCGATATCTGTTGATGTTATTCTTTAAACAACGAAAAATTAATTAAGTCAGAAAAAAATGCATTTTTTGCAATTAATTAATTTTTTTTATATTCTTTAGGATATTTCAAATAAAAAAGTCCTTACGTCCATCATCGTATCTTTAACCCTTTAATTGTTATGAATGTTTTAAAATCCGAAATTGACGAAAATTCCAATTTTCTTGAATTAAATAATATACCTTAAAATTTAAAACGCTATAATTTTAAATTTTTTACCAAATATTTAAACTATAATAAACAAAATAACCTAAATAAATTTTAAAAATTTTGTTTGTTGTTATGTTTTTTTTGCGTTATAACAATATGCATCCTACGCGCGTGCACTTTTAGAGAGAAGTACTTCTATCTCACTTCCAACTTAATGTATAAGATGGGTAAGAGAAAGTCCAATGACGCGCTAAATCAATTTTTTGCCGTTTTTCAGCGGTAATAAGTTTTAAAAATTATTAACATTTTTCATAACACTTTGTTATATTTGCCGATTAATAGTTTTGTATCATGTGATTTTTTTACTTTTTTAGATACTTTCGATAACTTTTTTTATTTATTGAAGTTAATAGAAATGTTCCATCCACAAAAAAAAATCATTGCCAAGAGCTGTCTAAGAAATAAATTTTTCTCACTTTTTCCAATAAGATAAAAGAAGACAAACATACCTGCCGTAATTCAAGAGAAATTTCTACCTGTTACGATGAGCATAGTTGACTCACCTGGTTTTTATTTTAAAACAGAGTACGCAATATATATGTATTCAATTTTTTCTATGGTTGTTAATTCTTTTCCACTATGATTATTTAACAGTAATATTCATTTATTAAGAAAATGTTTACATAAAATTATAGTTTGTACATCTAACTAGTTTTTACATAAAATTGATTTTGGCACCATTCAATTAAACATCCGCATAATGCCACACACGTCATGTTCAGTTTTTGATACGAACAAGCTTTCGTTGCACAATTTTTTTAAAGTTGCACGGTTTTGCTAAGTCTTCAGGTAATGGCGGTTTTGTTAAATACAGTGGCTTTATTTGGTTATCACAGAAAACATAACCAAAAACAGACAAATCTAAAGATCACGACAAGTGCATTTAGCCTTTTTATCGTATTAAAAAAAAAAGGTTGAAGAAGATTTTACTTCTCAGGCAGTATCTGACAATAATTTTTTCATGAGTAAAAATAAATGTTAAAAATAAATGTTTCTGTTAACTTTAATAAATAAAAAAGTTACCAAAAGTATCTAAAAAATCTGATGTTTTCAACACATGACTTTCCTATCTAGTTAGTATAGGCTTTTTCCGGTTATTTTGTACAACCTATTGCAGCACCTCTATAAATGTTTAGAGGATAAACTAAATATATACATTTTTGACATACTTCTACCTCGAAACATTTTTCTATAGATATTCATTGAAAACGAAAATACTGAAAAATTTAAATTTAGCACTTTTCCTACAATTTTTTCATTACGGTTCATTTTAGAAAAATTATGTAAAAAAAAAATTATAGAGATCGATATCGCAAACAACTTTTAGTTCAACAATTTTCATAAAAATCAGAATTTTGCACATTTTGTCAAATTTCTCGAATACGGATCATTTCAGGAAATTTTGACATAAAACAAAAATTATAGATAATAATATTAAAAGTAACTTTTATTTGAACTATTTTTTTTTCTCCAAACATAAATAACAGATATATTCTATATATTCTATAAAACGGCCTCCCATATAGTACCCCCCAAATGTTCTGACTTTGTCTAAAATCTGATCATGTCACGAAATAAAACTTAAGTTTAAAATTGAATGTTTTTTTCTTTATCCGTTTTTGAGTTTTCTTCAAATTTCGAAATTTACACATTTTCTCAAATATCTCGAATACGGTCCACTTTAGACAAATTATGTAAGGGAAAAAAATTATAGAAAATTATATTACAAACAACTTTTGTTTGATCATTTTTTATAAAAAAAATATTTTTTTACATTTTGTCAAATTTCTCGAATACGGACCATTTTAGGAAAATTTTGTATGGAACAAAAATTTTAGATAATAATATAGGAAGTAACTTTTATTCAAAGAATTTTCTTCCTTAAACGTAAATAACAGATATATTCCATAAAATATAAAAATGACCACCCATAAAGTACCCCCCCAGATGTTCCGACTCTGCCCAAAATCTAATCAGCTCATTGGACGCTGGAACAAAACTTAAGTTTAAAATTTGGTGTTTTTCTGTGTATCGGTTTATGAGTTATGCGACCGACAGACAGACAGACAGACAGACACACACACACACACACACACACACACACACACACACACACACACACACACACACACACACACACACACACACACACACACACACACACACACACACACACACACACACACACACACACACACACACACACACACACACACACACACACACACACACACACACACACACACACACACACACACACACACACACACACACACACACACACACACACACACACACACACACACACACACACACACACACACACACACACACACACACACACACACACACACACACACACACACACACACACACACACACACACACACACACACACACACACACACACACACACACACACACACACACACACACACACACACACACACACACACACACACACACACACACACACACACACACACACACACACACACACACACACACACACACACACACACACACACACACACACACACACACACACACACACACACACACACACACACACACACACACACACACACACACACACACACACACACACACACACACACACACACACACACACACACACACACACACACACACACACACACACACACACACACACACACACACACACACACACACACACACACACACACACACACACACACACACACACACACACACACACACACACACACACACACACACACACACACACACACACACACACACACACACACACACACACACACACACACACACACACACACACACACACACACACACACACACACACACACACACACACACACACACACACACACACACACACACACACACACACACACACACACACACACACACACACACACACACACACACACACACACACACACACACACACACACACACACACACACACACACACACACACACACACACACACACACACACACACACACACACACACACACACACACACACACACACACACACACACACACACACACACACACACACACACACACACACACACACACACACACACACACACACACACACACACACACACACACACACACACACACACACACACACACACACACACACACACACACACACACACACACACACACACACACACACACACACACACACACACACACACACACACACACACACACACACACACACACACACACACACACACACACACACACACACACACACACACACACACACACACACACACACACACAAACACACACACACACACACACACACACACACACACACACACACACAGGTATCATCGCAAAAATAGTCAAAACGGATTCAGGGGACCTCAAAAAATCCGTCTACAACTCAAGGTCGAAAAAAATCATGATTCTTATAATTTCCTTATATCTGTATACAGATAGGAAAGTAAAAATCACATCATACAAAACTAATAATCGGCAAATATAACAAAGTGTTATGAAAAATGTTAATAATAATTTTTTTAAACTTATTACCTCTGAAAAACAGCAAAAAATTGATTCAGCACGTCATCGGGCTTTCTCTTACCCATCTTATACATTGAGTTGGAAGTGAGATAGAAGTACTTATGTCTAAAAGTACACGCGCGTAGGAAGCATATTGTTATGACGTAAAAAAAAACAACAACAAACAAAATTTTAAAAATTTATTAAGGTTATTTTGTTTATTATAGTTTGAATATTCATTAAAAAATTTAAAATTATAGCATTTTAAATTTTAAAGTATATTATTTAATCCAAGAAAATTAGAATATTCGTCAATTTCGGATTTTAAAACATTCATAACAATTAAAGGGTTAAAGATACAATGATGGGCGTAAGAACTTTTTTTATTCGAAATATCCACAAGAATATAAAAAAAATTAATTGATTGCAAAAAATGCATTTTTTCTGGCTTAATTAATTTTTCGTTGTTTAAACAATAACATCAACAGATATTGAGTGTCATCTTACACTTTTATAATCAGGAAAGCCTTCCGGACATTTAAAAAAAAAATACGTATTAAAACAATTTTGCAAACGAATGCGCCACTATGCCCTGCACTATAATAATAAGAAAGTATTATGATAGTATGAGTGCTGCGGCAATGTCTAAAAGATAAACAAAATGATTTGAAGTTATTGCATTTATTTTTTTTTTCTGTTTCAGTTTATATGGATGGTTGTTTTTGTCTTATTTCCTAAGATTCAAGAAAAATTTAGTTTTTTGTTTATTTTGAAAATTTATTTACTTTGGCATTAGTTTTCATATCAAGTAAATTAATTATTTGTTGTGCAATTTCTGATTGTTTTAGCCAAAGGTAGTTAACGTACCGAAATAGTAATGTAATGTTTGTGATATTAGCGTAACTTTGTTAAAGAGTCATTTGTAAGACGTCGGGGAGCGCCATAGTAAATAATAATAATAATAATAGCCATTCTAGCTTCGCACAAGCTCTGCTTGTATGGGGGTGAAGTGTATGAAAAATAATTTTTTGTATTGCCATCTCTTTGATATATTTTTTATTTATTTTTCTTGGGAATTTTTAGTAAATATATAAAATTTTGTATAATATTTATTTTATCCCTCATAATTATTTGTCATAGAATTTTACATTTTTATTGGCATTTCTTACTTTTTACAAACGGCTAATAAACAGCAAAATTTTAGTTATAATTAAGAGGAAAATTTACTTAAGCAATTATCTTTTTCTAAACAATACAAAATAGAGCCATACATATTTATATAGTTTAATTTTACTTTTTAGTGAATGAAAAACATGTACTTTCAGGTTAAAGTAAAATGTCCGGTTTTCTGAAGCCACTATTCTGAAATTTGATTTATTTTCTCAATTTTTAAAATCTTTATAAAAACAAAATTTTGCGATTGAAATCTAAATTTGCATAAATTTTAAAAAAGTGACCCCAAAGGAACATACGTTAGCTACATGTACATCTTTTTTATTTTATTAAAAATTAAAAAATTACTACTAAATTTTGGACTATATTTCGTATTAATTAGAAAATAATTGCCAAAGTAAATTCTCCTTTTAAAAAACCCGCCAATTTTAAAATTAAATATAACATTACGGGTAACTGCATTACCGACAGAGTAGGATTACTTCTACAACTCCCCCCCCCCCCTACAGGTCGCTGCAAGCAAACATGTTGCAATTTTTTTTTCCAGAATTTAACGAGTTATAAAATAATGCATGTATTCCTTTCATTTACACTACACTGTATGTAAAATAAAAAAAAAAGTATTACCACTCATCAATTTTAATTTTATCATTGTACGAGTGGATGGGAGTAATCAAAAATTTCCGAATATAAATAGCCTTGTAAAATATTCGGCAACTTGCTATTGGATACTCTCTCTGAATCCATCATGCGAAATCGAAATATACCCTGACGTCATTCCATTAAAAATCCCTACCCCTCCGGCTTGGTATACGCCACTATTTACATTGATGGAAGTTTATTTGCAGTGAGAGTGACTCTTTTTCGCTATATCTTGTGCTGGTCATAAAGATCGAGACAATGTGCCAAACGTCCTAAAAATAGGACTTATAATAACGATCTCATCTCATCATCCGGCATACGTTAAGAGAGGGCGTCTTATCTTTCCAGATTCTTTTGTGTCCGAAAAAAGAACTGGAAAAATATGAAAATAAGATGTCTTTTATACATATAAAATGGCAATATGTATAATAGACTCTAGAAAATAAGTAAAGAAACGTGTAGAGTATGTAAATAACCCCAAGTTTGTGTAAATGTAAATGTAAAAAAAAATATATGGACAAAAGTGCAACATTTAGATTTTTTAATGATTTTGTCATTTTTTTTCTAGAAAACAGATTTAAGCTTTACTTATAAAATAAACTGCTGTCTTCATTGCAGGGGGCCTCAACTTCAAAATCATTTGATTTGTATGCCATTCCTTCTAAAAGGCCTTTGAAGGGTGACATACTATCATTATTTAAGTAGGGCCCTGTTATGTCGTCTATTTTGTATATCTTATGTGTGCGCAATATGTTGAGAAAGCTCTCCTAGTCTCCGGTAGCGACCAGAAGGACCTTCTCAAACCAGACAATTAGGGGGTGATGATTGACAACCTGTGTTATTTTTAACAGGTCTTTATTTTATAAACACACAGAAATAACAACCTGTTCACAAATAACGTGTCTGTTAAAAATAACATTACTTGTCCATCATAGCCCCTTTAGTCGTTTGTTTTAAGGTACTTGTCTGTTTCGCATTTGTTAGTATTCTAAAAGGGAATGCTGAAAGAGAATCGTATTGAAAAGTCACATTTTAGCACATACTGTTTTTCGATCACTCTGCACTAATTCCAGCGGTTTGCGAGGCCTGTCTTGTCTATAATCAGCTCTCTCTTATTCGGCGGGTTCCTTAAAATCTATATTGCGGTGCAGTCGTAAGTTTTAGACTATGTCTGTAGCCTTCTTAACCTTCGTTGATTCCAGATTCCTAAATATGACGTCGTTTCTGATGTATCTGTAGGCGTTTGCAGCACATCGATGTTCGGTTATGTCTTTATTTTCTTCCTATTAGTCTTGTAGGCGTGTCCCCCAGGCCGTGGACGCATACATCATAATTGGTGGTATTACTGATTGAATGTATCTTAATTTGGTCATCAGCAGTAGTTTGCCTCTCTTTTCTATCAGGCAGTTCAACCTTTACCTGGCATTTGTCTTCTTTACTACCATGTCCATGATTGGTGAATAATAATTTTTGATCTAGCATTACTCCGAGATATTTTGCTGATTGGGTCCACAGGATGTCCTACCCATTCATACTGATTTCTTCCCCTGGTTGGTGCAATATCTTCTTGAACAGCACAGCTTGGGTTTTCTCTGCATTGATCTTGATTTTTCAGGCACCATTCTTCGATTTCTTCTGTTGAGTTTTGTAGATATCTTGATATTAGTGTGCTAGTTGCTAATCACTGTGTCATCCGCGTAATGGGACATGGTAGTACGTTTAGTCTTGGGTATGTCCGCTGTGTTTATGATGTACAATACTGAGGACAAAACCGCCCCTTAAGGTAGCCCTGTCTCATCTTGATCTGTAATTTCCTTTCACCACAGTACAACCTGAACAGTTTTGTCATCCCTATTGTGTATCCTTGTTAAGTTATGGTATGTTATATTATGTTGGGTATGGGGTATTGTTGCACTGCGACCTATAAGATTTATTGCGCCCTCTTCTGATGCAATGCATCGAGAAAATAGTCTCGATGCCTATATCGATTATCGACCTTTCCAATCCTATGTTCTCAAGAAATTGTTGGATTTGGAGTTGCTTCAAGCTAGGTAGATCGATCTCTTCTATTTCGTATGCTCCTAAGTATAGTGCCCTTGGATTTTGGAATGCTACACATTTAGTAAAAATGTAAATGAAAAATGTATCGTCCTCCTCACAGAATCTGCACTCACTATCTTTTACTACTCTCAGTTTACTAGGGTGTCCTTTGAGTCAGCAATGCCCGCTTGGTAAGGATCCCTGTTAGAATTCGTAGCCTGTTCTTCCTCAGGCTGATATATGCTTCCGATCTTTTCTGGTGATATTCTCCCAGAAGTAATTTAGCCTCTCCTAACCCCAAAAGATTGTTCCAATTATCGGTTTTTCTAATGCCCAATTCTTTTCTAATCTCTTCCAATATTATGTTACTGCTGATACCGCAAAACTGCAAAACGGCTCAGTTTCCACAAAGGGTGTTTAAACCTCTTTTTTTGCGAGACTATCTGAAATCTCGTTACTCTTTACCCCGTTATGTCCCGGGCCCAAGTAAGACTAACTAGCTGTATTTTCCTTGCCTAGCTCATTTAGTTTTTCTAGGCATCTTCAGAGCATTTTTGAGCTGATTACGTAAGAGCTAAGCGCTTTGATGGCTGCTTGGCTATCGAACATGATGATTATCTCTTTTCTGCGATATTTTTTCTCGATGTTGAACTGGATACACTTTTTAATTGCGTGAATTTCCGCCTGAAAGATTTTTGGGTACTTACCTAGACTGGTTCTCACAAAAATTTTTAAAAGTATTGTTTATTGCAATAAAACAAACAATTTGGTTATTACTCTAGTCATGGCTTTACATTAAACTAGAGAATTATTTAAGGTAGTACGTTGATATTCTAAAAAGTAAAACAGTCACGTAAATTTTGAAATTAAATAGAAAAACTAGACAGGAGTAAAAAGACTCGAGTGAGGACTGCGATTCGAGACTCTTGCCGAGAGGCAAGACTCTCGTTTCGGGGACCTAAGTCTCGAAACACCGTAATGCATTAAGTAGAGTTCTGGGCAGCGATATGTACTATAGGTAAATATCTTTAACTTATTTTAAAAGTGTTGCTTTCATTTTATGGTATATATTCTAGTTCTAGACTACACTGGGATATTCGGATTATATATGGTAGTAATTCCTCCTGTACCTGCTGAAGCAGGGCAGGAAATATTCCATCCACACCTAGATACTTAAATGGTTCAAAAGTGTTCACCGTCCACTTTAACCGATTGTTGCAGCAAATGTGTTTGGCCACTGCAACGGCCTCTTCCGAGGGCCTGCTTAACTTATTTTTGTCCCTTATTAAAAATGGTGTGCTCCCAGGAAAGTGAGTTTCGAGTAAGAGGCCGGCTCTTTACTCCACACTCTCCGTGAAGCTTCCATTTGGTTTCTTTAGAGCCATAGCTGTATCCACTCACCCTTTTGCCAGAGCCCTGTGTATTATTGCTGCCGCAGGTGTAAATATAATCTCGAATAATTTTCTGAAGCCATTACCTTTAGCTTTCCATATTTCTATGTTGTATGTGGGTAAGTGCTTTGGTGTAGTTCTGCCAATTTCCTCTGTGATTGGCCCTCATATATCGTTTCCGCATTTCTGATCTTTGTATTTATTCCTTTATCTTGTATATCAGCCAGCCTGCAATACTGTGTCGAATGCCTTAGCGACGTTCAAGAATATGTTTCCTGTCGACTGATTTCTATTGAACCCTCTTGTGATATCTCCGGCTAACCTCAGGACATGCAATTCGGTGGATTGTTCCTCTCTAAATTCGAATTGCTCGTCTAGTTGATGTTTAGTTCTTATGTCTCTTCTTTCAGTCTTGTTAATAATTTTCTTTTTCTTAATTTTGATCATAGGAAAAAACCTAATGGGCTTATAATTTTGCGGGAAAGTGGGGTTCTTATTCGGTTTCTGAATCATGATTACCTCTAAACTCCGCGAGCGTATTACCCTAGCATTTATAGTTTACCTTCTAGAGTTCTAGGTCATTCTTAAGAGAGGCATGTTTTATAGTTGAAGACCACGCCCCCTTGTTCTGCACTGCTTTCATATCGCGAGTGCTATGGGCCGAACGGTTAAAAATTTTTCAAATACCGCATTATACCTGAATAAATACACTTTAAAGTAGTTTTTATTTTTGATTCGATAACTTTACAATTAACGAAATTGCGAGCTCTCAAACTCGGATAATTTTTGAAAATTCCATCAAATCTATCCCTAAATAAAACTTAATTTTCAAGATATTTAGAACAAAAAACTATTGTAAAGCGTATGTATTCAGGTATAATGCAGTTTTTGAAAATGTTTAATATAATCATCCGTTCGGCCCTTAGCGCTCGCAAAACATGGGTACGTAGCCCTCATCGATAACATATACCACTTTTCTCATGCTCTAAAGGGTAAACTATAAATGTTAGGGTAGTACCCTCGCTGGATTTTTTCTCGCAAATATCTAGATGAAGACTGAATGAGAATGTTTTATTTCAAACTGACTCAGACACACAGTTCTCAAAAAATTTTTTTTCAAACCAAAAAAATGCAATTTAGATAGCCCGAAAGCAATTGACAGGGAGTCATCAGAACATCAAATTTACATGCAATTTGTGTCATTCTAATTTTTGACAGCTAATCTTTATCCTGATCACTTCATTGATTGTCTTGTACTAATAAAAAATAACAAAAAACACAAATATACAAAAAACATTACAGACTAGGCACTAAAAAGATATCACCAAATTTGTATTTTTTTAAATACACTTACAGTTTACTGATTGAGACAAAAACTATCTCAAAATCGATCACATCATCTTTTTTTATCAAAAAGGTTCAGGCCTTATACCAACTTAACCAGGGGATTTTAGGTATGTTGGGTTAAATCCTCTTATTTTATCCCAGGAGTCTACAGTTAACATGAGGGGTAAAGTTTTTAAACTTTTTTTGCATTTTTTTATATTTGATTTTCTTGGAATATAATGTAGAAAAAATAGATATGACAAGTAAAATTAATTTTGACTCAAACAGAACATTTATTTTTCAAAACTCAACATTATTTACAAATACATATTCAAGGTTATTAAAATGCTTAGTATGTATAGATAAGACTTCATGAAATCTTAAGGCATTTCCAACACTCCCACTATTTCATTGAAGTCCAAAATCTTTAAAATGGAACGGTTATAAACAAATTTTTCTTTTGGAAGAGGTTTCGTTAGAATATCGGCGAGTTGATTTGTTGACACTACATATTTTAACACAACTTCTTTTCTTCCAATCAGATCTCTAACAAAATGGTATTTTACATCGATATGCTTACTTCTTTTATGAAACTCAGGATTGTAAGCAATTCGAATGGCACTTGGATTGTCGACCATTGTTTTAGTTGGAAAGTCTTCTATAAGCAATCACAATTCTTTCAAAACCATGCGTAACCATAACAGTTCTTTGCATGCCATAGATAAAGCGACATACTCTGCTTCTGTTGTCGATAAAGATACAATTGGTTGACGCTGAGATGACCATGTAATTGGTGCTCCATTTAAAGTAAACACGTATCCTCCTCTAGATCTTCTTGTATCTATATCCCCAGCATAATCAGAGTCCGTATAACCAACGAGACTGTAATTTACTGTCTGCAATTGGCATTTCTTATATACAATTCCAAAATGTTTGGTACCTTGTAAATATCTAAAAACCTTCTTAACTGCTATCCAGTGGTCATAAGTAAAATTATTTAAAAATTGACTAAGATGACTAATAATAAAAGCAATATCTGGTCGAGACACCATAGTGATGAATAAAAGAGTTCCTACAGCTTCTCTGTATGGCTCTTTACCATCATAACTTAATTCTGGCTTTTTCAAATAATATCCTGGTTCGGCAGGCACAGCAGAAGGTCGGCAATTGGACATATTAAATGTATTTAAAATTTTCTGAATATACTCTTTCTGAGTAATAGTAATGATTCCTTCCTTTCGATTCCTGATTATTTCAATTCCAATATAGCATTTAGGATCTCCAGTAGTAATTTCAAAATGACTTTTTAAATATGACAAAATAACATTGACAGTTTCTTTCGATTTGGTCAAAATCAACCCATCATCGACATATAGCGCTAGATAGACTTTTTCATGTTTGACATTTCCTACATATACACAGTGATCAGTATTTGTTGGGACCAAATTAAAATTTTCTAAAAATTTTCGGAACTTACTATTCCAACATCTAGGTGACTGCTTTAGTCCATAAAGACTTTTAGTTAGTAAACAGACTAGATTTTCGCCTTCTATAAAACCTTTTGGTTGATTCATATAGATGATTTCGTCTAGCTCTCCATACAGGAAAGCTGTCTTGACATCAAATTGTGCAATTTCTAGATTCTGTTCAGCAGCAATGGCAAGTAGGATTCTGATGGATTCGTATCTGACAACAGGGGCAAAAGTTTCTTGATAGTCGATTCCATGTTTCTGATTAAAACCTCTTACTACCAGCCTTGCTTTGTATTTTTGTCTTCCGTTAATGTCTTTTTTTATTGCAAAAACCCATTTGCAGTCTAAAATGTTAGCTTTTTCCTGAGGTTTCTGTAAAACCCACGTCTTATTTTTCTTTAGCGATATGATTTCATCTTCCATTGCAGTTTTCCATTCATTCGATTTTTCTGATGAAATAGCTTCTTCGTATGTCTGAGGGATTTCAATATCTGTAATCATGGCTGAAAAATAATTTGGTTTCTTAATTTGAGATCTATCTCTGAGATTATGTCTTTGATCTACTTCCTTTTTTTTTCGCATTTACTTCTCTGTTTTCTACGCTCTCAGAACTTTCCTCCTCTTGTGACTGGATGTCGTTTGTTAATGTTATATTGTTATCAGTCGCAAATTCATTTTCAGTAGGAAAAATAATAAAAACTTTCTGATCTCTGCCTTCTTCTGTAAAAGTTTCAGTCTCATCAAAGCTAACGTTGGCACTCACATATACTTTTCGATTTTCTGCATTCCAAAGGCGATAATTAGAAGAATCCTTTTCATACCCAATAAATAACACCTTTTTACTTTTGGGCTCCCACTTCTTTCTTAATTCTTTGGGAACATGCATATAGGCTATAGTGCCAAACGTTCTCAGATGATGAATATTTGGTTTTCTACCATGCCATCTTTATAAGCAGTCATTTCTTTCAGCTGTTTGGACAAAACTCTATTCAAAGTGTATACAGCTGTGTTAACAGCCTCAGCCCATAGTTCCATAGGAACATTTTTTGCGTGCATCATCGAACGGGCACTCTCTGTAATTGTTCTCATCTCCCTTTCTGATCGTCCGTTCTGTTCATGGCTGTAAGGAGCAGAAGTTTCAATAAAAATACCCTCCTGACGACAATAATCCTTCATTTGTTCATTTAGAAACTCTGTTCCATTGTCACATCGCAGGATCTTGATATGATTACCCGTTTGACGATGAATTACTTTTTCATACTCCTTGAATATATCACAAGTCTCTGATTTATGTCGTAAAAAGTATACAGTTCTAAACCCAGTGCAGTCATCTTTAAAAAGTAAAAAATATCTTGATCCTCGTAGGGACTCAATATTCATCGGTCCACATAAATCAGAGTAAATGTATTCTCCACACAACTCTGCTTTAGGACGACTTGAAGATGGGAAGCTTCTTCGAGTCTGTTTTCCATATTGACACCCTTCGCAGAAGAATTCAGTAGAATCATCTAAAGAAGCACCTTCAACAGCTCCATTTTGGATAGTCTCCCTAATTGCATTGGTACTTATGTGACCTAGTCTATCATGCCACATTTTCAAGCTATTTATTTTAACCGAATTGCATTCTGGTAGCTCAGTTTTAAATAGCATTTTAAACATGTTTCCTTTTCGGATTCCAATACACGATAGTTTACCTTCTGGATTTATAAATTCACATCTATTATGGTAGGCTATCATTCTGAATCCTTTATCAGCAATTTTTCCTACTGATAACAGGTTTATTCTTAATTGTGGGATAAACAGAACATCTTTCAAAATTTTACTGGTCCATTTATCATTTACAAGTGCTTCAACTTTAATATCTCCTACAGCAATAGGTTTGACGATAGTATTATTAGCTATTTTTACCATTATTTCTTCTTCTAGTGGCTTTAAGTTCTGAAACCATTCTTTATGAAAAGTCATACGAACGCTTGCTCCTGTGTCTGCTAGCCATACTTGCTCATCATCTTCGAGAAAAGTTTCAACTTCTTGCCATGTATTACAAATTAATGCTTCTTCTCTGGGATATCCACTTATATTTCTTTCATGGAAGTTTCTTTCTGGTACATTTCCTTGTTTATTTCTATTAGGACATTCTCTCCACCAATGGCCAATCTGTTTGCAGTAACCGCATTTCGTTCGTTTTTTTAAGTTTTGTATTTTCAGTTTTCTTTGGTCATTACTTTTATTATTTGGCTTTTTTTTGTGGTATTAGTCTGTAGTGCTAAATTTTCGTCTTTAATTTCATTGGCAGTCATCTTCTGTTCTTCCTTCAGTAAACGTGCTACTGGTTCATCAAAAGTCTGCCTTTTTGGATCTACGGAATGCCAATAATTCGAACTCCTTCTTGGGCCATCGTTAAAAAATTTTTTTTAACTTGTCGCCTAATGAATTGCAGTTCTCAATGTACTATTTTTCTTCAGGTTAAATGCAGCAATTTTCAGTATTCTGGGTCCATAACCTCTTGGAATATAATATAGAAAAAATAGATATGACAAGTAAAATTAATTTATTTTTCAAAACTCAACATTATTTACAAATACATATCCAAGGTTATTAAAATGCTTAGTATGTATAGATAAGACTTCATGAAATCTTAAGGCATTTCCAACAGATTTTGTAAATGGAGAACCTTTCAGTGTAAAAATTTAAGATGAATCGGAGCAAAACTAACGAAGATACAGCGGTTTGAGTAACCGCACCTCATACATGACTCAGCGCATCAGAAAACACCTGCCCGGCCCGAGCGCACTATTGTTACCTGGCAGCTATTTCGCTCTCTATATAATCCCTAACCTTACCTCCTACCTTTCTTTATAGAAATTTAAACACAAGTACAAACGTGTTTATACCTGTGCTGTATATAATTTAGTGTAGCATTGGCCTGGCAGGTTCTTTTGCTTACTAACCTCCATGCTAGACATGGGAATCAATAGTGGATCAAGCGCTCATGAATGAGGATTTGTCGTAGAGCAAAAAGATGCTTTGAACATCCTTTATGAACGTTTTATTAAAAAATTTTTAGTGTTCAAAACTCGCGTTTTTTACTTTCCAAACATTGAAAAATTGAAATTTTGAGGAACCCTTCCAGCGTTACCTGGGAAAAACGATTATCTAACGAAAAAACTTTGATTTTTTTTATTTCTGATGATCCAGCTCCGAGTTAGGAGGGGCAGCGCAACTTTACTTTTTTCTGAGACGCTTCCGAATAATTGCTGCCATTTCCGTATTTTTTAATATTTCTACATAAAAATTTGACACAATATTCTTTGAATGTTATACTTTAATGTACCATTAGTTTAAATAAACAGGTTTTAACTGTGTCGTCAAAAAAAAATTCACAAAAATGTGCCTTTTTGGCACGAATTAACCTTACCCCGCCCTTAAAATCTGTCCCAACCTTTTGGTACACTTTCTTAGAGCACTTTCAATATTTTTATTTAACTCTGTCCCGCATATTCCGCCTCTGTCTCTAATCTTATAGACGAATGAATTTTCATGAAAACTTGGTCTTTCATGCGGCGCTTCATGCATTCTGCATTCATTTATCACTCAACTCTTTTCAATTTCCGGCCGAGAGTCAAGTAGAAAGTGTCATCGCAGTAGTCCTTATTAAAAAATTGAAAAGTACTTCGAGTTTAGCGATACAGTCAGTAGCGAACGGTCGTAATCCGGCTAAATAATTCAACGGAGCTGTAGTGACGGGGACGCGGGGCCCTCGGAGACCGGAAAGTAAAGGCTCTCGGAGGACGAGGTCGAACCCTAAACGGCCCAAGTAGATTAGTGCCGCTGAAAAAACTGCGGCACGATGAAAAATTGTCGAGGCTGCTTGTAGGCAATAATTACAGACGGAGTAAAGAATGCTGAAAAAGATTAGAAATTATCAAAATACTTGGGAGCGCATGGCGGTTTAAATTTAAGGCCGAGTGTCCTTTTCATTTGCATTAAATTAATGGATATGTCAAGAGTTTTCCAGTCTTTTATCTTTTATTTGTCGTGCGGAGCATAATTTAAAAGTAATTGCTTGATATAATGATCTCTTAAATTTACCAGGTGCTTTTAATGACATACATATATATTTTTTTTACTAAAAATAAATCTACCAGGTCCTTTTAATTACATAATAGTTATTTACTATATAAGTGGGATAAGAGCTTTATTAACGTACTAATGCGAAATTTGCAATCGCAGAAGTACGTTAATAAAGCGTTATCACACGTATATTGTACAAATTTTTATCTACGCCTCTAAATGTAAAAATAAACCGTAATTATATTTTTTTTTCTAAATCTTAATTTAGGGTTATTGTTCTCCACCACTGCCTACAAGTCGATTGGCGACACATCGAAATGTTATGGTGGCGATTCTAACAATTAAATAAAAACGTTTTATTTTCTTAGCAACGATAATACCGTTGTATGAAGATATTATAGTAGGATAATGCAAAAAAATTAAACATAATAATGAAAATTTATTTCACTTGACAAAACCGTACAAATAAAATTTTTGGATGAAGGTGATAAAAAGGGGTTAAGGTCTTTGGCTTTGGTCAATATTTTGGTTATCTGCGGTTATGTCAATATGTATAAACAATGTTTTAAATAAATTCAAAAGTTCCAAGTAGAAGACAAAAAGGAATAAGCTTCTGAAAATATTGCATGTAATCTAAGTACCTCTAATTGGACGCAATAAGCATCTTTTACCAATTACTATGTCTGGACTGAGTGTTAGAAAAGTTTATAACCATAAAAATAGATAAAAATTTTTATAGTTTTCAAAATTCGAACAAGCTATTCTACAAAATTCCATCAAAGCTATCAACAGTTTGCAAGAAATTGAGATAAGGAACAAGGAAATCACTAATCAAGGAAGAATAAATCCATAACACTGGAAAACAAATTTTAAAAAAAATTAGTAGTCACATGAATATATTAGTGACTTCCAAATGTATCTTGGCTATTGTTCATGAATATAAGAAAAAATTATCTTTCGGCTGGCTCTGATGGTTGAAATAACCTTAAAAGAAAGTTTTCAATAGCTCCTCTCTTTGATTAGGAACACGAAAGACAAAATCGATAGACCTACAAGTGGTCTGTCTGTGGCAGACATATTCAGTTAGTCTTTATATTTCATTATGCAATGTTACAAGGTTCAACAACTTGTCAAAATGGTTAAAATTTATTTTCAAACTCAGGGCTCTATTTAGTACAGAATTCTACGAACAACACAATAATTATAAAGTCCTAACTTTGAGCATAAAATAAAATCTTGTGAACATTTTTTTTTATAATTAATCACTGTTTGGAAAAGTATCTTTGTATGTAAATATTTGTATCTATAGTTATATTTAATCCAGGTTAAGGGTCAGTGTCAGTGGTTAAGTATGAACAAAATCCTCCCATTCTGTATATACGTCTGGTTACCGACCCTAGTAGATAGGCAATTTATTATTACTTTTAAGTTTTACCCTTAAGAAGGGAGAGAGAAAATCAATATTAGGATAAATGTTCCAGCCCCTTTCTGGTTACATACCTTAAGTACGCTCTCTTTCGTTTTAATCGTTTCAGTAGTAAGATTGCTCTCTCTCCCCATTTAAATTTATTAATAAGTACTCCAGTTTTTGGTTAAGTAATTAATTGTAACATAGTGATTTTCTTCTGATTTAGATTGTGGATTAACTTTTTTGTATATAACTTCGCTGTTTAGTAATAAACGAAGTCAACATCGGAACACGTGGTTTTATTCTGGAAAATATTTTTAAATTGAATCACGCACGCCGTTCGAGTGAAAATGTTTTAAGTAGTTCAAAACAACAATCACTATTTTTAATTGTTTATAGAATATAGCCTTTTAGTTAGCTCAGACAAAACTGATTAAATAAATAAATTAATGTCTTATTATTATTTGCATTTTTATTATTTCGACTGGTTGACTATCTCAAAAACTAAAGCCAATCAAGCAAAACTTGAGTCACATTCGCTTTTTCAGAAGAACAATGACGCAAGTGAAAATTAATGATTCCACAGAAATAGCAAATTAAAAAAACTTACCACTAAGACGTTAAGGAAAAGTTTGGAAATAATCGAGGGGACTTCGAGATAGCAAATTTATTTTAATTTTAGACAGAACTACTTCATTTTATTTTTTATTTTATTTGAAATCGGTAAAACGATCGCCCAAAAACACTCTTAAACCCCCGTCCACAAAATCACTGTTGACCAGTGTAATTTATAAATATATTCATACATAAATTTACAAGCAAATTAAATAAAATATTTAAGAATAGTAATATTAATAAGTGTCGTTGATTGAACTGAATATTCAGTCCAATAGGCTCTCGACCGAAGTCCTTTCCATTTTCAGAATATTATCTCTCAAATGCAACATGTTTTGTTCCAACACGGATTTTAATAATAGATTTATAAATTGTTTTTATTTGAATGTTAAAAGTTCTTAAAACTAACTTTAACATATATTTCCTATGCTGGCGCTTAGTGTTCGAATAATGAGACGACTAAACGAAAAACGCTTACGAGAGCCAGTTGCCCTTTTTTGGTACACATTTGTGCAAGGTAACTTTACAAATGTTTCCTTCTTTTTTTCTCTTGTAGAAGATGGACACACCAGCAGTGGAGCGCAAAATGATGGTATTTTAAAAAGCCACGTCACATATTTGATTAGATAATTAACTTGATATAAGTGCCTTCAAGACTTAAGTTGTTAAGCGTTGAAGTTTGGATTTCCCAACCCGGATTCAATTACAGATAAAAACATTCTTTATTATTTTGGAAAAAATATGAAAAATATAATTAATGCAATCTTTCTGCTAAATTTTGTAGTGTTTTGATAACAGTTCAGAAAAAATAGTAGTATTCGGTAACTCATTTTTTGTTATTTTTTATAGTGAAGTCTGGTGCTATTATTTGATCAAAAACTTTGATTTAAAACGCCATATTATCTAATTGCTCTAATTTACTATTTAATTTTTATCGTGTATATACAAGGCTTGAGTTAAAAATATTAAAAAAATATTTTTTTTTAATCTCGGGGTTTACTAATTGGTACAAAAATGTAATTGACTGTATTTTTAATTCATATACTGCGCCGTATTCATAGTAAATTTGCAATAAACCATTATGCTTAAATTACGTAAATTACCCAACAGCTCTCGTATACGTATAATTGGAACTGATCAGGGCGTAGCTACTATAGGGCAAAGTGATGCAGTTCACCGTGGCCCAACGTCTAGGAGAGCCCGAACAAATCCTAAAACCTTTTTAAAAATGATTATCTATTAAGTTTAATTTTTTTATATGTATTAATTATAATGTATTAGTTTACTTATTTGTAATAAACCTAAACCATTTTTTGTCATCTTTATTTTATAGTTATTTTTATAAAATATTTTTATTTGTTTACATTTCGGTCCCGTAAATTACCAAACTGTTCGTTATTATGTATCCAAAATAACCAAAAATTTGCTGTTGTTATGTCAAAAGCACTGGTTATCCATGGTTATAACCTGTTAATATTCCGACCATATCCATAGTAAGTTTAATTTCTTTAAAAACATGCTATTCGCTCCGTGCGCGACAGCAGCGCCAATTTGTTTTGGCATTAAAGGACTATTTCTGCATATACTGACAAATACAATTTTTAATAGAATTCGTAAATAAAAAGTATATATGTTAGTTTTAATAAAAGTATATGGATTTGTAAAACAAGTAAAACATTAATTCATTATTATTATAGATTTTTCCCGCTTAAATTTAAGAAAATTATGAATAATCAATAAAAATCAATAATAAAATATAGGCAGGCAACAGTATTTACTGGAAAATGTATGAGAAGTTGCCTAAGTCTAATAAGCTGTCATTGAAGAATTCTATCAAAATAAAAAATACCATTTAATAATAGCGTGAAGTTAAAATGTATAAAAAAGGATCGTTTTTTATGTTTTCATTTTTGTTCGAAAGAAAACATAGAATGAATGTATAAAACTGGTTTGCATTCCAGTCACATATTATAATCAAAGGCAGAAATCTTGAAATCTAGTCCTTGCTGAATGAATATATTTAAGAATAAAGGGATGTTGAAGAACATCGTAAAATGATAATTTATTGTTTATTTAAAACCTTTTAAGTTTCTGATCTCTACTATTTCCAGCATTACTGTTATTATCACAAAAATAAAGGTAATTTTTCATCTTATTGTACACCTATCCGTTTATTTCTTTGATTTAATTTCCACTTTGCTAGTGAAATTTTTTATATAAGTTTCACTGTTTTTTTTTTGCTAGTATTTGTACAATTTTCAACACAGCAACTCCGGTTGCTTATTGTGTTGTTTTTACTTACTTTTTTGAAAAAAAGTAAAATGTATACGTGTATTTGATATGCGAAAATTATAAAATATCGCCCTAAAATGCACAAATTATCCGCAGCTAGCGCTAGTATCGCTTTTGCTTCCCCTTCCATGACTTCGCACTGAGCGAATATATTTTTTTACATCCACATGGATACTAGTTACTTTACGCATAGACTACAAAAGGAAAAAGTAGACCATTGCGTTAAACTAAACGACTATATTTCATATATATTCACCTAGTAAAAATACTGCACGAATATGAAATCCACCATTCACAGGTCATATTTTTGTCACCAGGCTATTATTATTTTTTTAAATTTTAAATACGGAATTTTCAGTATATTTTTTAGTTATTGAGATTAAATGAGTTATTATTGTGAAGATTATATAAATAACAGCATTTTACAAGATATTTGTCTATATTTATAAATAAATCATAAATTTTATTAAAACTATATAAAATCAATTTAGTTATTAGTATTAAAACTAAAATGTTAAACGTGTCGTAGGAGCTACTACGGGTAGCGTATTGAGCAGGGCTTGCCGAAGATCCTGGGTTCAAATCTAGGACTGGAGACTAAATTTAATTTTTTTTTAAGTTTATTTTATTTTATAAATTAGTAAGAGTCATAAATTATTTTTTCCCACCCACATGGATATATTAGCTTATTTACGCACAGACTACAAAACGAAAGAGGCTATTGCGTTTAACTGTAAGAATATATTTCATATTCATTCTAGGTAGTGATAACACTAAAAAAGTATGAAATGCACAAATCACAGTTCGTATTTTGGTCACCTGACTACTATTATTTTTAAAAATTTTAATAAGTAACAATTCTGTCAAACTAACTGTCTGATATTTTTTAGTTATTAAGATTAAATATACATTTATTTTTGTGTAGAATCGATAAATATGTAATAGCATTTCTATTTATATTTGATCCACATTTAGAAGTAAATCTTAAATTTAAATCAAACTATATGAAGCTAATTTAATTACGAGTATTAAAACTAAATTCCTAAATGTGGCTATGAAGGTGAGGACACGGCGTCTGCCTTCCACGTGAGAGGTACAAGTTTAAATTTGGGCTACGAAATAATGAAATTATAACTATTTTTTTGTGTTCATTTTATTTTATAAATTAGTAAACGTCATAAATTATTATAAAATTAGTTATTTTGTCTTAATAAACTAACATATTTTTTTTAGATTTGTAGATTTTGGTTAGTGGGTCGTAGAAAAAATATATTGTGGTGGATTGTCCATATCTCATTCAGACGATTGAGTACAACTCCGTAGGCGGAAGCAATGGACATCCAGGGAAAAGAGTCGGATACAGACAACTCAAAGGAAGGAGAAACTGCGAAAGCAGAGGACTTTAACCTCTTAGCGGGAGGAGTATCTGTGAAAACAGACAACTGCTCCCAAACAAAAGAAACGAAAAAAAAAAGCAGAGGTTAAGCCTGCTGAAAGACCGAATAATCCTCTAGGAGCGGAGAGGACGAAGCTTCTGAAGGAAAGGAAAAAGGCTGCAGGAACGTGGACGGAGAAAAATTCCCACAAGAATGCAGCCCAAAAATGAACCCAACGAAGAAAGGGGATAAAAAGCCCGATCTGAGTCGCAGACTCCCCCCACTTGAAGTGGAACTAAGCGGGTCAGAAATGCTCCGGCATTGGCTGGCTCGTACAGCAACACTTTGAGGGGTATCCGACTGGCTGTCATCCAGAGAAGGCACCCAGATACAACCCTAGACCAAGCACAAGGAGACTTAATAGAAGGAACTAGTATGAAGGCTCTACGCTGTCCCTTCAGGCAGTGGAGGAGCACCACAGTTCCTTATAACATCGTTTAAGGAGGACGGTCGGCACTCTGGGAAACGTTTGGGAGGGCGCGGAGTTGACCGTGGTTAAATGTAAGAACCGTTCAAGAAGACCCAGGTTTCTGGTTTTCATCCCGGATGAGTCCGAGTTTGCTAAAGTGAAGGGACTTCTTCAGCTCCAGAATATGGAACTGAAGACGCCGGACTGGCTTTTAATGAGCAAGAAAATTGAAAAGGGACACCCCTCGAACCTGCATAATTGTCAAAAAAGGTATAAAAATACTGCCGTTAACTAATTTCTGTTCCAGAGATTTGACAGCAGTCAGAATCAAGATCGATGTAGGAAATGGACCGAAGGAGGTAATACTCGGATCGGCATATCTACCTTTAGACGATCCTGAAGCAACACCTACCAGAGAAATGGAGGGGCTGGTGAGATTCTGCAGGCGCAACGAAATGCATATGATCATTGGTTGGGATGCAAACGCACACCACAGGATCTGGGGGAGCACCGATACCAACGAAAGAGGTGAGTCTTAACTACAATTTATTATGGCAAATAATTTAGACATCACAAATGTAGGCAATAAACCGATCTATATAACAGAAAGGAGGTACTCGATGTAACAATGGCATCAACATACTTGAGTAATTTTGTTACAGACTGGCATGTCTCACACAAACTTCAATATTAAAGGTAATATTGCAAAAGAAATTTATCGGAATCCCAGGAAAACAGACTGGGAGGCATACAATCTTCCCTGGAATGTAATCTTTTGAAGATGAGAAAGACGATAAGAACAACAACCGATCTAGAAATGGCTGTGGATGAGTTTAATGACACAGTCACTAGCGCTTTCAACGATACCTGTCCTGTACTAGCAAGGAACTCTATCAGGAAAGTTCCATGGTGGAATGACGACTTTGCTATACTAAGGAAACAGGTGAGACAAAAATGAAGAAGGCACTCAAAAGACACACAACACGTAACAAACAAGAATGAACTGGGAGAGTACACAATCACAGAAAAGGAAACAGTAAGGGAACTCTTCAGGGTTCACTTCCCTGGTGCATAAATCATAGCACACACACCGGCTTACCGGAAGCTAAACGGACTGGAAGCTCATAATAGAGCCAACAGGGAAGATTGGAGGATAGCCAAATAAGTGGTGAAGTATGGTAAACTGAAATAGGCAATTTAGCTTATTCGAACCATATAAATCACCGGGCATGGACGGGATTTATCCAATAATGTTACAAAGAGGTCCTCATATTTTATACAGCCGACTCTGTAACACTCAGAAGTAGTCTGGCCTTTGGACACATACCAAAAGCTTGGAGAAATATTAGGGTAACTTTTATACCAAAATCTGGGAAAATAGGACAGGAAACGGCGGAGACCAATAAGTCTTATGTCCTTTGTATTTAAGACTTTGGAAAAACTGCTATATAGGCATATTAGAGACGGGATATTGGTTCAGAGGCCAATATACCAAGACCAATACGCCTATAGTTCAGGGAAATCAACTGAAACAGCTCTCAAACAATTAATAAAAGGAGTGGAGAACACACTGGAAAACAAGGAGGTAATGCTGGGAGCATTCTTGGATATCGAGAGTGCATTTGACAATACCTCCATTGAATCGATCATTAGATCTCTCAAACACAGAGGAATCGAGGACACGTACGTGTCCTGGATCGACTCTATGTTCAGGGAGAGAACTATACACAGAACCCTTATGGGAAAGACAATAGCGGCACGGGTAGCGAAAGGATATCTGCAGGGTGGAGTGCTGTCTCCACTCCTGTGAAACCTTGTAGTGGACGGGCTGCTTAGGGCTCTCAAAGATAAGAGACATAGAACACTGGGATATGCCGATGATCTAGTGATCATGGCCTAGGGAAAATACAACACTATACTAATAGATCGAATGCAAGAGGCTCTAAATATAGTAACAAAATGGGCAGAGGCGGAAAGACTAAACATTAGCCCAAACAAATCTGACATAATTGCATTCAATCGTAGGAGGAAATTGAAGGGACTAGGGCCTCTAAACCTAAGAGGCGAAAGCATCCAGCTTAAGGGGGAGGTAAAATATCTCGGGGGGTTATGATTGACTCGAGACTTACCTGGAACCAGCATCTAGAAAAAACCACAAGGAGAGCGGAAACCTCGTTAATGATGGCAAGGCGATCCTTTGGAAAAAATGGGGGTTAAAACCAGACATGGTATATTGGCTTTATAAGATGGTAATAAGATCAATAATAACATAGGCAGTTTTGTTGTGGTGGCCAAAGAGACAGCAAAGGAAAGCAATAACGAGGCTAAGCAAGGTACAAAGACTTGCCTGCCTCGGAATAACAGGGGCAATGAATACAACCTTCACAGCTGCAATGGAAGCACTAATAGGACTACCACCTCTTTACTATGTGATACAAGGGGAGGCAAGATTAGGTGCTTACAGATTAGGGAATGCACTGGGAAATCTTGACATTAGGCCAGATCACATGAGTATCTCAAGGTTAGTGACAGGAGACGTGCTAGATATGAGATCAGACCAAAAACCCTTATACTAACCATACCTATGCTATAGGACTACATTCCTTCAATTTTAAAATGTGCAAAAACGAACAATGAAAAAACTGTCGAAAATCAGTCTATTTAAATAATGTCAGACAGCCAAGCGGCACGTAAGGCCATATCGAGTCAGAAAGTTACGTCGAGGCTGGTATGGGAATGTATCGAAGAACTAAGAACACTGGCAGACCAAAATGTGGTAAAACTATTTTGGATGCCAGGTCACCAAGGGATCGAAGGCAATGAAAGGGCTGACGAACTTGCAAAAAGGGGGTTATAAGAAACACCGGAACCAGACACAAACCTAGGAGTACCAAAAAGTACAGTTCGGGGTTTCATAAACGACTGGATTCGGGAACAACATATTAACTATTGGGGAAGCACCCCAAAACAGGCACATGGAAAAGCCTTCATAGGCAGACCATGTCCCAAAAGAACTGAAGAACTACTTTTTATAAATAAGAACCAGTTAAAAGTAATACCAGGGTTCATGACTGGGCACGCCCCAGTAAAGGGACACTTGAACAAAATTGGCATGTACAATGGGGAACTCATGTGCCAACTATGTTACAAGAAACTAGAAACGGCTCTAGATCACAAAACACAGACACTTTTTGGACAACCTCAGGTTGATCCAACAACGTATAGAACCCACTTACTCAAGGATCTGTACAAACTTGTACAAGATACAAAGATGACAGAGTAGGTGCTATGAACTAACATGGGGTAAAACACAATAAGCCAATAGGCTTCAGTGTTATTCGGAGACATAGACGAGCCCAGGAGAGAAAAAAAACCCTAAAACAATGTCATTAAGCTATTTGATAGAACTAATAGGTACTTAAGATGGCATAAAAGTTAGTAATGATCGGCCATTTTCAGTATTACATTTCTTGTTCTACTAGATCACATGGGATACGGATATTGTTTAAAAAGCAAAATGCGGTTCCAGATTGACCTCAAAACAGCTCCTGTATATCCTTTTTTTATGCATTTATCACAATATGTAGACCATTTTCAAAATTCTAATGTGTAGAATGTTTTTCTAGGCATTTATTTCTTTTCTCAGTTTGACATTTTAAGAAAAATCTAACTAAATTAAAAGGATGGCATGTAAGAAGATTAATAAGTTATGGCCTAAAAATTATTATATACATATTTATTTATTGGACCATAAAGTAATGAGTCGTTATAGGAATTCGTTAGTTATGGAAATACATAAAATATTTATAGGCTCGATAATGTCCGATTAAAAAACAGTTGAATAAATATGGTGGACATCTGCCATCTTTTAAACATTTAAATTGAAAGATTATAATCAAAATTTTTTTTAAATATACATTAGTATTTATAAAACACATTTTTTATACAATATTTTAAATATTTTGAATTTAATGTCAAGGTAGGTGAGTTATTTTTGTAACAAGCGTTACAAGAAAAATGTATCATAATTTTGAGACCCAAATCCACTGATATTCTAAACCAAATTAGGTTACCGTTATATTTTATGCAACTGGGTTGTTTAGTCTACAGTCTAGGTACCATGAGCAGAATAATATTCCAATTTCCAAATCCACTTAATCCACTCTACCGTAAACGCACCAGATTTGGAGGTCAACTTATGACCAACGATATGTAGTTACATAGATTGCTCTTTTATATGTAAATCAGACATCGAGATAGAAAAAAGTACAGACAACATGAACACTATTTTGCGATTTGACAGATGGACGCTCTTTGAGTGGCAAAAAAAAGTAATGAAAATGGCGATTTAAGTAGTAGTTTGATTTATTTGATGTCAATGATGTTGTATTTGAAAACTGACGAAACAAAAATAATTATATATACTTTAAATGAAGCTGTTTAACAAAAATTACATTTATTTTCACCAAAACTGATCAGCTTCACTATCTTGAGTTTGACATAAGACGTAAAAGTATCATTCAAAGGTGAGGACACTTTAGCATCGTCATAGCATCTCCTCCTTATCATATCTCAATGAAATCAGACAAAAAGCGGGTTTCACTAGGCGAAGTTTTCTCTATATCTAATACATGCAATGTTGTGTCTTAGTTTTAAGTACTCAGTTATGAGTTGCAAACATAGTGTCAGATGCAGAGTATTGCATTATAGTACTTATGAGTAATTTACAATGAGTAGTTTCGCAAAGTAATCATAATAATTATCTGAGTATAAATACCCACTTATATAAATAATACTTAAAACAATGAGTAGTACTTTAGGAAATTTCAGAGAGTACTTGTGAAAACTCGAGTAACGAGCATGAGTATATTAAATGATTCTAGTTAGTGACTAAAGACGGCTTACATCCATGAGTTCTTCGTTAGGTCATACTGTTCCATGTAGACTACATTAATAATAACAATAATTAATATTTCAATACCTAAAATTCAATTGACTTATATAAATGTATTTGTATTTATGATCATTACGTTTTTGGGCACTCAGCACCAAACACCAACTTGCCAAATAACACTTCGTAATCCTAACAACTGTCTGACAAAACATAAAATGTAAAATAATAATAAAAATAATAGTAAGAAGTGTACTTATGTGAGTAAGACACAACAAACAACACAAGCTGAGGCTTGCCTGGTCCTGTGGGCGTCGGTACTCGAACTCATTTAGCTGTAGGAATCAGAAGTACTAAGTACTCTAAAATATAAAGTACTCAAAATTTTTCGATTATTGAGGCCCATCGGGATGAAAGTACTTACGAGTACCTATTACTGAGTTCTTTGAGTACTTAGTACACTTTAAGTACACTTTAAGTACAATTTAAGTACGTTTTGAGTACACTTTTAGTGCACTTTGATTACACATTGAGTACTCTTTGAATACACTTTGAGTACACTTTGAGTACACTTTAAGTACACTTTAAGTACACTTTAAGTACACTTTAAGTACACTTTAAGTACACTTTAAGTACACTTTAAGTACACTTTAAGTACACTTTAAGTACACTTTAAGTACACTTTAAGTACACTTTAAGTACACTTTAAGTACACTTTAAGTACACTTTAAGTACACTTTAAGTACACTTTAAGTACACTTTAAGTACACTTTAAGTACACTTTAAGTACACTTTAAGTACACTTTAAGTACACTTTAAGTACACTTTAAGTACACTTTAAGTACACTTTAAGTACACTTTAAGTACACTTTAAGTACACTTTAAGTACACTTTAAGTACACTTTAAGTACACTTTAAGTACACTTTAAGTACACTTTAAGTACACTTTAAGTACACTTTAAGTACACTTTAAGTACACTTTAAGTACACTTTAAGTACACTTTAAGTACACTTTAAGTACACTTTAAGTACACTTTAAGTACACTTTAAGTACACTTTAAGTACACTTTAAGTACACTTTAAGTACACTTTAAGTACACTTTAAGTACACTTTAAGTACACTTTAAGTACACTTTAAGTACACTTTAAGTACACTTTAAGTACACTTTAAGTATACTTTGAGTACTCTTTGAGTACAATTTGAGTACAGTATAAGTACACTTTGAGTACTTAAGTTCAATTTTACTTTACTTGTACTTCCCAGCTGTGTACAGCTTTTTCTTGTCATTAATATTTTTACAGATTAAAATGTATATTTTGTAGATAGTAATTAATATTGGTACTTTACAAAAGGAAGTCTCTGCTTTCTTTTTTAAATTCTTACACCTTAATTTATAGATTTTTTTTTCTTTACAGTTCTTAGGTTTTTAGGTGTTTGTAGATTAAATGAAACTCGTTTGTGGTTATAGTTTTGGGCACTAATCAGTGCCTTCTTCAGTAGTTTTTATTTGTAAAATTTTTTATTTATTTTTTTGTTATTAAAACCCTGTTTTTTTATATGTAAACTCACTATATCCGAAATTCTTTATATATAAAAAAAACAAGGTTTTAATGACAAAAAAAAAATAAAAAATTTACCAATAAAAGCTACTGAAGAAGGCACTGAAATCCAAGAACTACAAGGAAAAAAACTATAGTGATTAATGGTTTATATTGTTTGTCATGTGGAGCGGTCGGATAGAATGACTTCACTCGTGCATTTACCATCGGGCTGGTAGAAGCCCACAAAATGGCTTATTTAAAATAATGGGGAATTTGATGAGTTATGAAGATGCGGCTATCTCTAGACACTTCTCAGCAGCAACCAGCATGTTTTGACAAGTTGAGAAGCTGGTTCTCTGGAGAATGCACAATGGGCCTTATGAGGTCTAAGTGCTGTGAAAATACCGGAAACTCAACTTTACAATACATAATATCCTATCTTGAAGTAAAATAGATATTATTTTTTCTGTTTTTAAATATTAAAATGCTGAAATTTTATTTTAAAACACATTTTGGACAGAACGATTCTATTCAGTAAACACTTAGAAAGGCGCTTTTCGTAGTCCTATTTAAATATGGGTGGCAAGCTCTATCCAGAAATATATCATTGGTCATATTGTGGCAAACGCACCGTGTTGCCAGATCAATAACTATCTTTATTGTTAAACATAGAAGCTGTAGGGTGATTCCATAAACAAAGTTAAATATTTCGAACAAGATTGTTTTTACAAAAAAAAAAAAAATTAATTAAAATAAATATTTTTATGAAAGGATAAAAATTAATAAAGCAAACAGCTAATAACGATCAGCCCCGGAACTATGGCGGGGGCCAGAGACGCGACTGGTGCCTAATGGGGGGTTCTGACACTGGTAGTCTAGCCTTTTAGGTGGGTAACTATTTAACAATGTTTTGTGAATACGGATTTTAATACATATTAACAGTAGAACAAATTCTATGTACCTACATAAAAAAAAACATTTGTATTATCTTCTGAAATGATTTCACTTGATTTGGAAATAAGTTTACAAACAATTTGACTAACCAAATGCTCTCTACTTTTACTCAGAACCGCTTCCATGCATACCGACTCTTGAATGAAAACTTAGAAGGAACATTTTCTTGGAAATAAAAGAAAAACGTGAGCGCCATTTGAACTGGAAATTCCCAACAATGAGTTCAGTTCTGTACAGACGATTTTTATGTTCGACAATAGAAAAAGAATAAATTCTTTCTTGTATCGATAAAAGATAAATTATCAAGAATGTTTCGCTTTAACTATTAAATAATGAAGAAGTTGAAAATGATGTTATCAAATGTAATGGTAAATAGATTTTCAATAAAAATTTAGTGCTGATGGATTTTTAAGAGTTTCCAGTATCTAAGCCAGCCAGCCACAATCTTTATATTTATTTAATACCTAGTAATATCGCAATATCGGTTTATTTATCTACGAAACGCTATTTGATACAAGTATAGTGCAACCTGATTATATGATCCAAGAGTGCAAGATTATTAAATAAAATCACTATTGTGTAAAAAATATTGACAATATTCACTATTACTTTAATACCTTCATTAGTAGTTCTAGTCAATAAATACTGAAGGAAACACTATACAAAAATATGACACAGAGTGTGATTATCTCGCCTAGACAAATCCAAATACATATTTTTTTATTGAAATAATATTTATGATATAAATAGATATCAATATTTTTAATGATATTTTATATTTTAATACAAACAATTTGAAAAACTACCTCGAAAAACTTCACACGTAACCAAGATACGTTCGTCATATTGAAAAATTCGCTAAAATTGAGAGATATCGCTACTTCCAATTTAAAGAGGCGACAGCTGATATCGTAAATCTAAAGCACACATATTGTAACTCCAAATTTAATGTTATGACGATCTTGGTACCAAATAAATCGCATTTTAGCCTTCTTTAGTGGAAACAAACATTGTAGCTCCAACACCCACAAAACTACAATAAATTGAAATTTAAAACTGAGAATTAAGGCATTTAATTACCCTTGCTAGTGCACATTTGTTGTAAGCACCATATAATATTTGTGGCTGTCTGAAATTACCTTCCAAAATTAACAAAAATTGTATCTCCATAATATTAGCACCATATAATATTTGTACTCGTCAGAAATTACCTACTAAAATTCACAATTATTGTATCTCTTGTTTTCATTATACACGGAAAAAAATCATCTTCCCTATTCAAGATTATGCACCTACTTGAAAAATAAGAGTTAAATCAACATTAATCTGCTTTGGTGAATAAAATAATATTACTGATTTAAATATTTGACTACTCTTAAAGTTCAATTGTTTACTTAGTTGCAATAATGCCTAAAATATTTTACACTAGAATATAAAAATATTGTTTGAAGAACGCCTCACCTATTATACGAATTATAATAAATATTGAAACAAGAATGATTTTTTTATAGGATCCAGTATAATTTTAGAAATTCATATAAAATAATACCTACATTTGTACTAAACTTTGTGCTATTCTTGGTTTTATGATCAATATAGTTTTTATAGAATAATTCGTTATTTTTAATTTAAGAATAATGCTTGTTAGAACAACTCTGGTCTGACTCGACACAAGTATACAATTAACTTCAAATGGATAATTGATTAATCTCATTTCAAGAATAGTATTTATTGAAGCAACTTTTATGTTATTGAAAATAGATGGAGCTTGCTTACGCACATCACACCGAACGACGCAACGGGTACGGATGGTGCCGACAGGTGCCAACAGGTCAGTTTATTTCGTGAAACGAAAGTGGCAAGTGGGGTGCACTTTGCGTTGGTTTTGTTCACCAGAAGAGTTTTTAGGTAAGTGTTTATTGCTTATAGCTTGCATTAGCTTTTTTAAAGAGGTGTTCGGCATTTATTTATTTTTGGGTGATATATTCATCAAGAAGCAAATAGCAATTCCTATAAAAGTGTTATTACAGTGCAAACGAAAGAAACATACCTTATGCTCTAAATTTGATAGAAATGTCGAACGTCGTTCGTCGTTTATGTGATTTTCGGGCTTTGCATTACCTTGCAGTCTTGGCACTTCATCATGTCAAAGAAATTTAAAAAAATATTAGATTTTTTGTTAGGTACAAAAAAAAATCAGTACCTATATACATATGTTTAGTATAGGTTGGGGTTAGTCTAGTCTAGCATTTTTTTATGTCAAGATATAGGAAAACAACATCATTTTCAGAAAAAATAAATGGATTTGCCATCAATTCCATCTCAGCCTGATGATTACCTTGGGGAAAATCATGATGAAAATGTCTAAAATATTGGGGAAAGTCCTATTATTACTCAAG
This sequence comes from Psylliodes chrysocephalus, assembly GCA_927349885.1. NCBI lineage: Eukaryota > Metazoa > Arthropoda > Insecta > Coleoptera > Chrysomelidae > Psylliodes > Psylliodes chrysocephalus. The sequence goes on from OV651813.1 coordinate 89,603,336, forward strand.
GCCCAGCAGTTCAAGACCATGCGGTTGAAAATATGCCAGTGGTAAGCATTTTTAATTTTTTTTGTACTTGTCCCATAATATATTTTTAAAAATGTAGATTATTGCCGCTAGTGATGGCACTATAACCGGCGAGACTATAACAAATACGGAGTTAATTTTAATTCCCGAACATAACAGTCTGCATGCCTTTTGTAAGAAGGAACAACTACTTCTGCAAATGGCAGAAAATCGCATAGATTTCGATTTAAAAACTTTGCTTAAGGTATCACCATTTGGTAGTGCCATTTTGAAGTGTTATGCCCTAAACAATATTTTATCAGAATACCACAGAAATAAGTTGTTGGACATAATAGTACGTCATTTGTATTCGTACATTATGAAAAGGTTAGTTGAACAAAAAATATACCTACTGCAAACAGTGTTGCGATTGATAGGGAAATTTCCCTAGATTTGGGGAAAATCTGCAACCGGTGGGGAAAAAGGAAAATTTTCTTTAATTTGTAGAAAAAATATTATTAATAAACAAGGATATGTTGTATTTTCACGTATATATTTTTTTATTTTCAAATAAAAAGGTCTGGGAAAAATCGGGGGAATTTTTGAGAAATTATCTGGGGAATAAAAATTTTGGACCTGGCAACACTGACTGCAAATAGAGTGTAAATGTGAGCATCCTCTCGGATTCATATAGAACACGAATAAATGAAAAACCTTGGTTAAAAAACCTCCTACAGAGGGGGATATGGGCTCCTATATTGGTATTAAAGAACACCTTTGGAAATTTATTTTCTTGCGTAACTTTAAAAGTACATGTATGGAATAATGAGGTAAAATTTTAATATTATCAATACTAATGAGGACCCTTTAAAATGGATAGGATAATTGAAACTTATTATCTTTTTTAATTCACCATCAGAAAAGGACTTTGTTGTAGGCATTATACCACATATACTTACATGTATTTCGATCACCCTTTACAATAGTACGTCTGAATCTGAGAACATGCCCACATTTTCCGGGGCACATGAAACTGTGGTCCGGTTTTAACTATTTTAAATTTGGTAGATATTAATTATTGTACTGTTTTTAGCTGTCTAACTCATAACCAGTACAATTTAATAACCTCAAAAATAATTGGTTTGTTTCCAAATAAAACCATATCTACCTAGTATTTAGTAGGAAAAATATCAGGCGACAAAGGAGCAGGCAAAGGGAAAATTAGTGGATAAAGTTAAAAACATTCGGCTTCTTAGTCCAGAAAAAGTGTATTTTAGAAAACGAAAGATATTAGGCGGGGAGAACACAGAAAATGCGAAAAGACGTTCGTTACCTACTAAAGGTAAGAGTTATTACAAGCTGTTATTTAACTTTTTAAAAACAATTTTTTTAACTTGCACTATTAAATTTTATTTTATTAGTTATATTATTTTAGCATTATTCAATATTTTATAGTGCTTTTTTAATATCTGCTGCGGAAAAATAAAAAAAAACTAGGTTTTCAACTTTGGCAACTTTTACACTTAACTCGATTTTGTTATTTTTTTCGTAGAAAATAGAGCAGGTCTTAAATTAAATCTATACTTATATTGTAGCAGAAGAACAGTCAAAATTATGGTTAAAGTATAACAGAGAGCCATGGGAGGATGCAATAAAACATTGGAAAACGACGCAAAATTTAAGAAAAACTTCAGAATCCAAGACTGTCTCTGATTTCCTAAATGAGTGGCCCATAATAAACGGCCCGAGGGCGTATTGCCAATGTATTGTACAGTACAGAGCGGACCATTTTCTGCAGTGCTCAATGATTTGGCGACGATATAACTTAGAGTTTTCCAATTTATCGTTTGGTACAGATTACATCATAATTTAACTGCCCTGAAACACACAATATATTGTAGTGGGGGCAAGCGCGTGGTATGACTCCATTCTATTGGCGGTTTTAACAACTCACATTTTTATTACTAACATAACAGTCTCATTGAGTGGAGTGTCTATATTTTAAATCACAGTGTTACGCTCTGTTAAGCTCTGTAATAGTGTATTGTTCTGGTACGTATATTTTATTGTACTTTTTAAATAATGCAAAAATGACATTTTTTTATTTATACCGATAATTATTGTCAGTAACAAATAAATAATAATATATCACCAATAAAATAATTCACTTTTGGCACCTAAAATATAAAACCTAAAATACAACCATCAGATATCAAATTTAGTCGTATACGAGGTATTTCAAAAAAATGATATTTGGTCACGAGTAAAGTATATTCATTTTTGACAAAGCTAATCTAACCTAAACAAAAATAGTCATAACATGGGTAAAGTAAAAAATATAATAATAATTCTTTTAAAAGTTTTAAATTTAAAAATAATGGCAAACCTCAAACAAGTGAATATCAAACAAGTGAGTATTTGAATTATGTTACATTTTTTGTTTTCTTATTTTAGTTGAACTTCAAAAACAAAAGTCAATATACCCAAAGACAATATGACAAACGAAGAAAAAATTAAAAATATTCTTTCTAACTTATGTGACAAAATGCATGTCAAAGAAAGTAAAGTAACGGATCACGAAAAATATACAATTAGGCTGCAATGCAAGCTAATAGAGGGAAATGATTATGATGAAAAATGTAATATATGGATAGAACGGTTTTCAAAATTAACTGACACCAACTGGATTTCTGTCCGCCGATTTTCAAACGCAACGCGATACGAATTTCGAAAATTATATAAATGTCAACATTCGTCACAAGGCAAAGTCGTAGAATGTAAACGGAAAAGGGATAATTGCCGAATACGAAATAAGGAGTGCAAAGCTTCAATTAATTTTATGTTTAAGAAAATTAATCGAAACACGATAAAAAACGATTATCTTTTGAAAGATGGAATTAACGTAGTAGTCACGATCAACTTTGAACATTCTCACAAAGTAAAAGTGGCAGAAGCATTAGGATATTTGCAAATTACCAACGGAACTAAAAAAAATTTTGAGTCATATTTTACTTCAGGTATGTCGCCGTCAGCATCAAGAATGTATCATGAAATGACCATGATCGAATATGAAAACAATGAGGCTCCTGAAAAAAAAGTATGTCTTCTTGCCAATTCTCGAGAAAATCCTACAGAGAGACAAGTTCGGTATCTATATGATAAGTGGCGGCTTACTCAATATGGCACTCGCGAAGAAAACAATATGTTAGAAGTGCTTAAGAATAAAATACCCGTTTTTAAGGAGTTAGGAGGCGAATTGATAATAAAAGAAAATCCTTTTATAATTGTTATTATTACCCCAATCATGCGCCGTGCCTTTGATCAAAATCTAACAGCCGACATGGTTTTTGTAGATTCCAGCGGCTCGTGTGACCAGAGTAACACTTGCGTTACTTTTATTTTCGCATCCAATAAAACTGGGGGTATACCTATAGCATGTGTCCTCCACACTGCACAAACCGAAGCTAATTACACATTAGCATTCTCCGCTGCCAAAGAGGCTCTCGAAGTTCACGGTAAATCATTTTCCCCAAAAATCTTCATGACTGATGATAGTAGCGCTGAAAGGAATGCCTTAGCAACAGTTTTTCCCAATTCCATCCTATTGCTATGCATTTTTCATATTTGTCAGGCGTTATGGAGATGGCTCTGGTAGTTGGACCACAACGTAAAAAAAAACGATAGAAGAATGACAATGGAAATGTTTAGGAATGTTTTATATGCACCCACTAAAGAAGACGCAGAAGAATATTTCAAAAATTTAATAGATCATAACGTAGTACAAAGTAATCCACTATTGCTTGAGCATATGAATAACATGTGGATTCGCAAAATGGAGTGGTGTCTTACGTATCGAAGTAATATTATTACTCGAGGTAATAATACGAACAAAGAAGCATCCATTAGAATTTTTAAAGATGTAGTTCTTCAGAGGTGTAAGGTGTTTAACTCGTGCGCCTTAGTGGAATTTATTTTCAGAGTGTTTGAAAACTATTATAAGAGCAAACTATTAGAATTTGCAAACGCAAGGCGTTCCAAACCACAAATTGATTATTCAAATATGTGTCGCAAAAGTAAAGACATAAAATTAATTTATAAAATTACTGATAATCTATTTCATGTTGGTTCAGAAAAAGATCTAAAGCTTTTATATACAGTAAATTCTGAACTAGCATTTTGTGATCGCCCATTTGGTACAAGTGGCAAGTTTTGTAAACATTTATGTGCAATTAAAAAGAAATTTGGTTTTTTATTTAAAACATCACCAATTCTAACAGTTTCTGATAGAATACAATTGGCAAAATGAGCTGTTAGTCAGTCAGCCCCAGAAGACCACTTTTATAAAAATATGGATGATGATGTAAACAATGTTAATGAAATGGATGCATCAAATAATATAAATGATACTGCAGTATCACAGGCAATATCTTGTGATGACACTCTTATAAATGTCGTTTTTCTTGATAATGATAACCAAGACAAGAGGTGCAATTCAAGCTGGAAGACCTTCCAATAAAGAGCGCGTTAAACGCAAGCATAGTATTGCTTTAATGTTTTGAAAAATCAACCGAACGCAAAACTGCATTAAGTAAATCTTTTTTTTTTTAATATTTGGCATTTTCTTAAATACACATGTCCATGAAATATCCTAAAAATAAAACATTCAGTTAGTCAACAATATTTTTATTTAATGCTTCCTTTAGATTGTTATTAAATAGTTTTCTTTTAAATGTTAATGTTTTGCGAGAGGTGGCTGGAGATCGACAACGAAATGGAGTCTCATGTCGCAATCACACCCACTACAATATATTGTGCGTTTTAAAGCAGTTAAATTATAATGTAATTCTAGTCTAGTAATTCTAGTAAATCCTAGACAGGCGCAATTTTTGTGAAGAATTGTAATCAAGTTTTTAATAGTTTAAAAGTTATAGAAAATTCTCTAATCTTACAAAGTGTTTACATTTGGTTAACAGTACAAGTAGTGCTTCTTATAATTTTAAAAAGTGCATCATAAACCTGAGTTTGTGTTCACCTGCATATATCAAGGTCAGTCAAAAATCAATAATTTCTACTCCCACTATGTACAGCTGTGCAAACTGTTCAAAGACAATCGCCGAGCGAGAATTAAAAATTCAGTGCGATGCCTGTAAGCAAAACATACACTTAGCGTGTACTGATTTGCGAGCAGAAGATCGCGTTACTAGGCACAAGATGCGTGGTATAAAAATTCTGTGCAATACTTGTACATCTAATTTTGAATCTTTTGCTAGTCTTTAATCAAAGATTGACAAGATAGATGATAAAACTACCGTTATAAATGGAAAGCTAGAAGTAATTGAAAGTAAACTATCTACAGTTGATTATTTTTCATCCCCGCAGTTTACTAATAAAATTGCAAATGAAGCAGTTGATCGCATAAATCGTGCGAGAAATGTTTTTATAAGAGGTGTACCGGAGATTGTAGGAGATGTTCAAACTAAAAAAGATCATGATAATTCTATTATCCAAGACATTTTGCACACTGTAGAATGTGATCAGAATCCGGTTACATTCTTCCGCGTTGGCAAGGACAATACCAAATTTCCTAAAATGATCAAACTAATAATGCATAACGAATATGACGCAAGGCATATTTTGCGAAACAAAAAGAAACTTCTAGAAAAAGCCTCCACTAAAAAAATAACTATTATCGATGATAAAACGCCCAATCAAATTGAATGCCTAAAAGAATTAAGGACCGAACTTGAGTTAAAGAAAAATAATGGAGAGCAGGACTTAACTATAAAATATATACATGGTGTCCCAAAGATCGTGAAATTTCGTCAATAATCTCAATAAATTTTGTTTTTACGACTGGCTATTTTTATATACGAACTTGGCAACCCTCAACTCTAAATTTAATGAATTATTATGCTCTGTACAAAATTTAAAACCGAAGATCATTCTTATCACAGAAACATGGTTAACTTTAAATGATTCTGATTCTATGTATGATATTTTGAATTATTCTCTATACAGATGCGATCGAAGAGACCGTCGCGGTGGAGGTGTCTGTATTTATTTATCATCAGATATTACACAACATTTTTTTGTTACTCCTCTTGACATTAGTGTCCCTAATATGGAATTATTAGGTTTAAAAATTTATTCTAGCTCTATTACTCTTCATTTAGTCTGTATTTATCGTCCCGGAGACTCTCAACTAGCTGAAGATATAATCCTTATTGAAAAACTTGAATATCTGTCTTCACTAGAAAATGTCATTATTATTGGTGATTTCAATTTCCGAGATATTTCGTGGCCAGTTACTCTCACTCCAAGTGATGTTGTAAATTCAAAAAATAAATTTTTGAACTTTGTTCTAAGCTCTAATTTACAACAACTTATAACAGATCCAACACGATTCCGAGTCAACAATATTCCTTCCACGCTAGATTTGTTATTTGTAAATGATAAACAATTATTAACTGACCCTATCATTCAATCTCCGATAGGAATATCGGATCATGCAGTTATCATAAGTCGTATACAGTTTAACATAGAGAACCCATCTCACAAAGATCATACTTCATCTTATGAAATCATCGATTTCGATAACTTAAATCGTCATTTATCTACCATCGACTGGATAGAAACATTGGGGGACTCGGGAGATCCGGAAGAAGTATGGAATAAGTTCGCAATTTTTATTGCTACTCATAAAATGCAATACTCTAAAAAGAAGGTGATTTATAAAAATAAATTTAAACCGTAGATCAACGGAGAACTAATATCCTTGATTAGACATAAAAGTAAATTATGGCGTAAATATAAGCGGTCAAATAGTATTGTCGATCTAGAATATCACAAAAATTTTTCCAAGGACCTAAAGAAATTTATACATGAGGCCCGAGAAGAATATGAAGAGTCAATAGCATGCAGCCAAAACTGTAAAAAATTATACAAATATATTAGATCTTCACTGTCATCAAAAGTATCCATTCCTTTACTAAACAAAGAAGATGGAAGTCCCTGCCAAAATAATTTCGAAACGGCTGAACTTTTAGCTAATACCTTCACAAAAGTTTTCACCAATGAACCTCCCCAGGATCAGTTACCAGATATCTCACCCGAAAGAATCCATTCTTCCTTAGAACGGCTCAATTTTACTCCTGAAATTGTCAAACGTCACCTTTTAAAATTAAAAAACAATTCCTCTCCAGGTCTAGATCAAATATCTTCTCTATTTTTAAAACAATGCTCTAATACCATATCAGTTCCTTTATCTATTATAATGTCTTTGTCTTTTAATACACACACATTACCCTCTATCTGGAAAACAGCTTCTGTAACACCCATTTTCAAGAAAGGAAACAAACTAGACTCTAATAACTACCGCCCAATCAGCCTCACACCCATAATCTGTAAAGTTATGGAATCCATAATAAGAGAGCACGTTTCTCAGTTTCTCTTAGCGGAAGAAATCATTCCCAAACAGCAACATGGATTTGTAAAAGGGCGATCAACCATGACCAATTTGCTTTGGTGTGTAAATGAGTGGACAGTTTCATTAGACAGGAAAAAACCTATAGACATTATTTACCTGGATTTTGCGAAAGCTTTTGATCGTGTGCCGAAACGAAGATTACTACATAAGTTAGAACACCTTGGTATACGTGGACACCTCGCTAAAGTTTAAATTTGCCATTGTCAAAAAATTGGTTTTTGGATATACAATAAGTGTGCTTTAGACCGACGATATATTGACATATTGATGACGATGCATGCCTCGGCTTTTCGTCGGCATCATGTTGATGTTTCACAGGCATAATTCTGAAAAGTACAATAAACGTGGTCGATCTCTCTGCGCAGAATTACCACCGACCTTGATACTAAACTCAGAGACAATCCAGCGAGACGTGTAACTCAATGTATTTTTTTTGTTCGGTAAAAGTTATTTGGGAGATTGTAACCACAACCAGTCTATGATGGCGCCACTAGTAAATAGCGGGAAAATTAAAAATGCTTTAGGGCGGGAAATTCAAACATGGATTCAGAAATAAAGTTTTTCTATACAAATTTACAGGAGAAACAAAAACTATTGTTTCACTGTATATTAAAAAAATATAAAAGCTTCCAATAACATCAAATTTTTATCACATGAATAATCATTTTAATAAAGGAAGTTTTAATCAGTTTAATATAAACAGTGAACATAGTTTTTATTACTCTTGTAAATTTCGCCAAAAAAAAAACTTGAAAATTCTATTGATTATTAAATATTTAAACTTGGAAAAATAATATACCAAACTCTTTTTCTATAAACAAGATGTTGCTGAAGGCTTACCCCTGTTATTTCGTTTGTTTGTGTATCTTGTGCGTGTGCATTCCTGTTGTGTCCCCAGTCATGTAAAAGTTTTCCTAGCCTCCTAATTTGGTTACTAGGTGGACCTTCTCCAACTAGTAGTCTAATCTATTCGATCTGTTTGGAAGCAGGAGGTACTTTTCAAACATAGCAAATAATATTATTAATAATAAACACTATTTAAAGATAAATACATTTTTGTAATTTTTTTGTCATTGCCCCTTACCTTTCTCTTACACCACCAGGGTATACCTAGTTTCCATATTCCCTTAATTATAGATTACCTTACAATGTTCGAATAAATATAACATTTTACTCATGAAAAATCTAATTTCATATTTAACTCTTTTTCATTTTCATTTGAAACAATAATTGGTACCTATATTACAATTTATTATCAAAGAAAATTTCTAATAAAGTTATAGCAAATCCTACTTAAACTACTGGTTGTTCTGCAGGATAAATTAACTTTTCTTGAGATTGATTTCTCTATAAAATCCAAAACCGACCTGATGTCCCCAAATTAATTTTCCAATGCATCCTGATTTAAAATTCTGCCCTTTTGTGATTCAATTTTTTTTTCTTCCTCTAGAGTGGCTGTTAGAGGTAGGTGTATGTAAGAAATAGCTAATCTCTAATCATTTCAAAAGTCCTTTGCCAATACTACATGTGCAGATTTTTTACTCAGCATTCATTTTACTTTGTGCTGCCATTAAAGCTGTCCAGACATTCATCTACCTACTTAATGAACACAAGTAGCTGTAACAATGGATCTCTGTTCCAATTCACCTAAAATAATTATAGTCATTGTGTAATATATTATTAAACACACACATTATAGACATATACATAATAAATTGGAAATTACTTACGTCTAGAAAGAAATGTGTACAAAAACGCGTGGTTCCAGAAATTGCTTCATGCAAAAAATAATATGCAAAAATAAACATTCCCCCCCAAAGAAAATTAATTAAACAACAAAATCAGACTAAAAGAAATATACGGGGCCCAAATTAAATTAATTTTAATAAAATGCACATGTTCATAACAACATTCATAACATTGTCAGTTGTCAGTTTTAATACTTTTAATCGATATTTCGACGTCAAAAAACCAGCAACACCAGCGCCCTCTGAAAATGGTGTTAGTTTTATTGGAGAGAGATAGACATATGTAAAGATCAATGTAAAAGAAAAAGAGGGTCATATATGTAATTTAAATGGACCACCGAACATATTTTCCTATTAAGTTACACGTCTCTGTTGTCTCTGCTAAACTGGATGGTAGACATGGGTAACGCAGCGCTGCGTTGCGTTATTGCGTTAATGCAGTTGTATGCGTTATGAGCGTTGATACACCAGCTGTTACTGTATCACATCACATCATTTTTTGTAGGATTGTAGGTCGAATTTTATGGATTTTAACCTTGTACACTGTCAGTTTTTAGTTCTTCCCATTTTGATTGTCTACTAGTATACAAAAATTATATCCTTTTTATATAAATTGTAATTTTTGTATTCTTTGTAAAATCCGAACACAATGAAATAAAAAAAGGGTGCATTACACTGTTATATTTTCGTTTATTTTTAAACATATAATTTAGTTAAATTCCCAATTGCGTTATTGCCTTGAACACGGTTTGACCCTTATAAAAGAGCAGTTCGCGCTGAATAACACCGGTATCATGCGATACACCGAGGTGCATCGACTTCATTCGGCGCAGGCAGTGGTGTGATGCAATAACGCAATGAGTTGGCGCAATAGAGTGCGCTGGAGTTAGTGTATCAACGCAAAGAATTTTAGTGCGTTACCCATGTCTACTGGATGGCTAGTAGTAATTGCTCGGAGGATGGCTATATGACATAAACCCTACTCCCAATTTCTAAAGCCCACATGAGTGAAAAAAATGGTTGGTGCGCATGACAATTTGGACGCCAGACTGTCAAATTCGAGCATTCTACGTCACGTTTCCCACGGGCGTACTACGATAAGTTATATTATTTTTTATTAATAACGCGCTATTTTAATAATCATTATTATTGGAACATTTGTTTCAGCTGTGTATTAATCAAAAATCATTTTTAAGTCATTTTCTTAAATTAAAAGGTGTCGTAGTTCAATGTAATAAGTGTTAAATTTAATTTTGATGTTCCTTTTTAGTGCAATTCGATACGCACGTGTGGGCGCCACAGTGTCAAATATCAACTCGCTATGCGGCTTGATTTTGTTGATCGGCTTTGATCTTCCAGTTCAGTGAGAATTACTGGCTACTGGCTACGTCATAGTTGTGTTTTTTTATTCAATAGTCTTACGATTATTGTGGTGTTTACACATATTTGAATTTTTAATTTTAATTAATAATTATGCCCTCATTTGTTTCTAACAATAGTTATGTGCCAAAATCGAATAAATGGACCTTATGTTTATTTATATTTTAATATATTTTTTTTTAATTATATTACTTGTGTTTCTTCATTCAATAGTCTTACGATTATTGTGGTGTTTACTCATATTTGAATTTTTAATTTTAATTAATAATTATGCCCTCATTTGTTTCTAACAATAGTTATGTGCCTAAATCGAATAAATGGACCATATTATATTTATTTATATTTTAATATATTTTTTAATAATAAACATGAATATTCGCGTTGGGTACCATACTATAACAACATAGCTGTTTCTAAACTAGCGCTGGGAAACAATAAACAACCCTATACAGAAAACACAACAATGATAATAAATCAATAATCAAATGGAAACTTAATACCAAAGTCATAAGAGTGAAAAAAAAAACACATTAATCAAGTTCTAAATTAGTTAAGAAGTAATTAATTCATTAAAATGCCAAGATTTTACAGCTTTATATTCGATACTTAACATAATTAAATTACAAATTTTTTAACAGATTTTATTGGTGATATTAATGAATTTGTTTTCACAGTTTTCTTTTTCGCCACGTTTCTTTTTCATTTTCTCGGTGAATAAAGAAACTTTTTAATCTTACAAAATTTATTAAAAAATTCAAGCTCTAAATAGTCTAAATCTACCTTCTTTATACAAAAACAAAGCAATCGCTTATGAATAATGATATCGGCGGCGTTCTTATTATATATACGCGGGTGTTTAAGTCGTGTTTTGAATATTTATAAGTTTACTAATAAATACAAATTTTACACTTTGAATTCCACGAAAATTTAAAATTATGATGATTAATAAATTTTTTAAATCAGATTCAAATAAACCGTGATTTATTATGCGGTCATATTTTAAGTGCTTAATCTACATCCTAAAATAAGAATAAAATAGTTATTTACGTAACAAGTCCCGAAAGTGATATTTTACGGGATGAGTAGGCAGTTTCCAGGGCGAGTCGTAGGCGAGTCCTGGAAGCCTGCGAGTCCCGTAAAATCACTTTTGGGTAGCGTTACGTACAATATTTTTTCTGCAGCCGTTTATTAGATAAAATATTAAAAAATAATAGGGATAGATACTATAAATATTACTTATGAACATTAAATGTACAATTATAACAATTACTTATATTTATAGTATTAGGAATATTAGCAGAAATGGCTGTGTTGAAATTAGTAATAGACGTTGCAGTACTTGTACTAGCTTTCGAGATATTAATTTTTATCATCTTGCCATTTTTGGAATAAATTATAGACCATTTCATACCTCTCTCTTGACTTTACTGGCAACAATTCATAAGTAGCGACTTTAGCAGCTTCACTGATTTCATGTGGAATAATCATTTCCTCGTCACTTTCGTTGTCGATTTCCATTTCTGGATCGGAAAATTGAAAATACAGTGGAACTATCAACAAATTTATTTTGACAAGCGATGTCATAATAAAAATTCCGTATATGTCATTGCTAAGGCCGCCTACATAGATATTGAAAATTATTCCGAAAGTAAAAAAATCGTCCCGAAAGTAAAAAAAAATCATTCCGAAAATAGCTACTTTCGGTACTATTTGTGTAAAGTTTCACTTTCGATTTAATAAATCGTACCGAAAGTTCTATTTTCGGGACGGCTGCAGAAAAAATCATATACACTTAGGTCCGAAAACGTTTTGTCTCTGAGATACAGGGTGTTAAAAGTGAAGTCCTGATGACATATTTTATGACATACAATTTTCAAGAGAAAAGCATTTGAAAATTTTACGATATTATCTTATTCTAAAGTGCAAACAATAATTAGTAGGGATGTGGAATCAAAAATTTTATATTTTTTTTTCAGCTTTGGAAAATAAAGAAATGTATTTAGTTTTATTTGATTTTTAAATGTTTATTTAATAAAGAAATTGGTTTTTTTTCCAAATAGTTTGGTTGGTTTTGGCCCAATAAAACGATTAATAAGAATGTATTTCTGTAGCTGTTTAAACTATTAATGTAAACTAATTTTAGCCTAAGCCCCCCCTCCCCCGTATTTTACCCACCTTTGAAGATGATCAAAAACTACGGTTTAGTCCACTAAATATAGTATGTTACGCTGTTAAAATATGACCGTCTAATTTTGGGACACCCTGTATATTTATACAAATTGATATTTAAATAATAGGTCTAAGGGGTAGGTGGCTCAGTGGTAGAGTCTCTGCCTGTGGATCCAAAGGTCCCAGGTTCCAATCCCACCATTGGCCGGGATTTTTTTATTTAATTTAAATATTTAAAATTAATTCTGATGCCTTGGTAGGATTCCCCACTCGACCATTCACTGTTGGGTTCTAATTGACAGTGCTGTTCCTAAAGTGGCGCTGGGAAACAGTAACAAAGCCTACACAGAGAACACGAGGCTAATGGCCTTAGTAGTCGATACCAATGACACCAAATTAAAAAAAAAAGAATAATAGCTATTTTTATTTGAATCTGTCATAAAACGTTGTTTTTTGGGCAGAAAATATAATCGAAAAGGAGAACTTTTAAATATACTTTAAACTTCAAATGAACTGAATGAACCACATACTTTGATTACTATACGGGGCAAGAGAGAGGTCCGACACGCCCAACATAGGGCGCGGCCATTTTGATTCCTATGACACAGTTTACAGCTAAAGAATCAGATCGCTCACTCTACGTCGGCACTTTTGATCTCAATGTTCCAGTTTATACACTGTGCAACTCGGATAATACAATATATGACAACCGCCTATATTAAAACAGCAGTATTCTGCGTATCCTGAATTTGTATCTCTGGAGTGGATGTTATTTTGAAACTTTCAACTGGTCCGAATGAGCTAACTGATTCTTTAGCAATAAACTGTGACTTCAAAAATAATATTCAATGACACTGGCAGCAGCAAGCAAAAATATCAGGTGCGTTTTAATCATCCACTTCTGCTTCCGGAATTGTCGGTTTAGTCGTTTTAACCTGTCAGATTAAAACAAGAAAACCGAAAATTCCGAAGCAGAAGCGGATGATTAAAACGCACCAATTAAAAATATTGCGCCAAGATGTAGGCAACACGTAATAAGGGTTCAAAATGGCGGAGTTTTCTATCTCCTTTGAAAAGGCACTCAGAAAGCTGCGCAGTGCGACCATTCTCCGTATAGTAAAAGAAAATCAAAGTAACTATCAAACTAACTCAATATTTCTGAAATTTATTCCCCATAATTTATTTTTATATGATACACCACAAAGTAATAACATCAGGGGGTCGATTCTCGACTTGTAGGAACCTTTTCCTATAGGAATTTGTGACACTTTCCTATATGTAGGAAAATGTCATAAATTTTCGATGTATATAAAAATGTCAAAAATTCCTATAGGAAAATATTCCTACGAGTCGAGAATCGACCCCCTGGCGGATTTTTTAAAACTATACACATGTTTTTTATTGAGTTGAAACATATAATAACTGTCATCCACCGTGTCCCAGGGTCTTTTTGTATGTGTTTCCAGATATTCTTTTATAGTTTACATAATCTATTATAACTTTGCATGCAAGTTTTTTACTACGTTGGTTCCAAGTCAAACGAATGTAGACAAAGTCCTATAAAATTATAAAAAATAACGTCGAAACCTTAACAGATCATTCCCTGTGTATTTGTGACGTGTCACTCCCACTTCCTATCAATGGGAAGAGACCACGGTATTATATAGTTCACGAACCATGGAATTAAGTAGTTTGTATTAGTTTATTGTTGAAATAAATTCAATGAAATGATTCGAACCTTTCTATAGTATATTTTGATTAGTTGGTAGACTTGTTTTGTATTGTCTGTCAATCATGTGTCAGCAGTCATGTTAGCGCTGTCATGTAAAAAGAACCGCCAAACATATTGTACATTTTTTATCTTTCTAATAAAAGTTCAGTTTGATTAATCCAGTGCTTCATATTAAACAAAGCCACCACCACTTATCCACTGTTTCAACAGGTTAATGGGCTCAGACCCGCAAAGAGTGGCTGCTTAAATATAAGTAAGAAAAATTGTAGGGGGGTGGGTTGGCTCAGTGGTTAGAGTCATGACTTTGAGATCGGAAGGTCTCAGGTTCGAATCCCACCGTTGGCCGGGATTTTTTCATTTAATTTAATTATTTAAAATTAATTCTGATGCCTTGGTAGGATTCCCCACTCGACCATTCACTGTTGGGTTCTAATTAACAGTGCTGTTCCTAAAGTGGCGCTGGGAAACAGTAACAAAGCCTACACAGAACACGAGGCTAATGGCCGTAGTAGTCGACGCCGATGACACCAAATTAAAAAAAAAAAAAAAAAAAAAAAAGAAAAATTGTAACCTACAAACCAAACATACCTGTAAAATATGGATCATCAAACTGGTAATTCAACTACCGTAAGGTTTACGGGTGACAACTGGACAATATGGAAGTTCCAAACAGATAATACTAAAATCAAGGGGATTTTTCGACGTTGCAAATGACACAATGCCAAGACCTCAAACTGAGGTTGCAGAATGGGATAAAAAAGACGCTAAGGCTCAAGAAATCATAGCGGTACGCATGGACGAGATACCCCTCACACATATATTGTCATGCCAAACCGCATATCAGATGTGGGAGAAACTCAAATCTATCTATGAGCAAAAAAGTCAAGTTAGTATTCATTTATTACAACAAAAATTCTTCAGTTTAGAGTTTAAATCAGGCAACGTAGCCCAATTCATCTCTCAACTAGAAGAAATCAAGGGAAATCTTAAGCATCTAGGAGAAGAAATTAGTGAAAAAATGGTTATAACCAAAATATTAATGTCTCTACCAGAAAATCTAAAACATTTTATAAGTGCTTGGGAATCCATCGATGCAGATAAACAAAACCTTAAGGAGCTAACTTCCAGACTCCTCATAGAAGAAGAGAGAACAAAAGTAAGCGAACAGGCAGTAGCTTTAACCTCAAATACTCAAAAACAAACAAATTACAATAAATTTGAACAAATACATATAATAGGTAATCAAACTTCCCTAAATAAAACTTGTAAATACTGTAAAAAGCAAGGACATTTAATATCAGGGTGTTGGTTTAAAAAGAAAAAAGACAAAGAAAATGCTACCCCAAAACTATCGAATGCATTTGTAAACACAGCACTAGCAGAAAATGGTCCAATAAATTCACTTGCATTAGTAGGTGATTCAACCTTTTGCATTACAGAGTGGTGTTTAGATACTGGGGCAAGTGACCATATGTGCTATGATCAAAGAGGTTAGAAAGGGTAGAGGTAACATAGGAAGCATTTCTCGCTGCGCGAATTTTGCCAAAACCGAAAAACTGGGTGGAAGGAGTAGGGAGATGTTCTGGGCCGGACTTAAATATTTGTATTGTAGTACCTAATTTTGGTGGGTAATTAAAAGATGAAAAATTATGAGACGTTTGTTTGACTTTATTTGTTAGCACGATTCATGTATAATAAGGGCAATAACACTTTATCAATACATAACTAGCTAAGGGCCGATTCCACCGTTGTGTCAAATGAAGTTTAAATTATTAAACGAATATTAAAATGACATTGTGCGTGCGTGCGTGCGTGCGTGCGTGCGTGCGAGCGTGCGTGCGCGCGTGGCGTACACAGAAAAACACCAAATTTTAAACTTAAGCTTTATTCCATCGTCCAATGAACAGATTAGTTTTTGGGCAGAGTCGGAACATCTGAGGGGGGTACTTTATAGGTGGTTATTTTTATATTTTATGGAATATATCTGTTATTTACGTTTGGATAAGAAAATTCTTTAAATAAAAGTTACTTCTAATATTATTATCTATAATTTTTGTTCTTTACAAAATTTTCCTAAAATGGTCCGAATTCGAGAAATTTGACAAAATGAAAAAAAATATTTTTTTATAAAAATTGTTCAAATAAAAGTTGTTTGTAATAATTTTTATCTTATACTTAATTTTTCTAAAATGAACCGTATTCGAGATATTTGAGAAAATGTGTAAATTTCGAATTTTGAAGAAAACTCAGAAACGAATAAAGGAAAAAACATTAAATTTTAAATTTAAGTTTTATTTCGGCTTGAGGTGAAATGATGAGATTTTAAACAAAGGCGGAACATCTGGGGGGTACTTTATGGGAGGCCGTTTTTATATTTTATGAAATATTTCTGTTATTTACATTTGGAGAAGAAAATTTTTTAAATAAAATTTACTTCTAATATTATTTTTGTTCTGTGCAAAATTTCCTAAAATGGTCCGTATTCAAGAAATTTTACAAAATGTAAAAAATTATGATTTTTAAGAAAATTGTTGAATTAAAAGATGTTTGCCATATCGATCTCTAAAATCTTTGTTTTTTTTTTTTGACATGATTTCTCTAAAATGGACCATAATGAAAAAATTGGAGGAAAATTATAAAATTTAATCTTTTCCGAATTTTCGAGTTAGATGTATGTGGAAATGTATATATTAAGTTAACCTCTAAATATTTACAGAGGTACAATATGTTGTACAAAATAACCGAGAAAAGCCCGTAATAACAAGATAGGAAAGTCATGTGTTAAACACATGAGATTTTTTATCTTTCTAATAAAAGTTCAGTTTGATTAATCCAGTGCTTCATATTAAACAAAGCCACCACCACTTATCCACTGTTCCAACATTTATTATATTATCTGTTAATAAAATAATGCTTCTAAAAAGATTATAATTTATCTTGAATTCCTATAAATGATTTCCGCATCGAATCCAGACGTCCTTCCTTCAATGTCGAATTCAATTACGCTCAAGATAATGAAAACACTTGGCAGTAATTACCTTCCTATTAATTTTCCATGCAAAATTCATTTCAATCAAGCCTTCGCTTGAAATTTTGAAATTTCTGCCTTTTGCGATGTCCCGGTTAATTTTGACGAGCCTAGATGGCAAAGGATTATTCTGGTGGAGGTATTTAGAGCATACGGACAAAATAAACGTACGACAACGATTCGATCTGCTTCTAGTAATAACATAGATCTAAAATTCACATCTAAATTACCATTTCAAACAAAACGCGTTCTTTTAGACATCCCAAAGTTATATTCTAAAATAATACACTGTAATGAAAATAGAGGTTGTTATTTTAAGTACAACTTTTTAAAGAAACGTTAGGGGGATCTCAGTTCGCAATTTTTCGTGCTTTTCATACATGCAAGTGAAATTGTAGTCTTCCGCATTGCACATCTGCGCACTAATGTCAATTTATTAAGGTACTACTGGACTATTTCTGCGTATACTGACAATACAATTTTTAATAGAATTCGTAATTAAAAAGTGTATATGTTAGTTTTAATAAGAGTATATGGATTTTTAAAACAAGTAAAACATTAATTTATTATTATTATTATTATATATTTCTATCGCCTAAATTAAAAAAAAATAAGTATAATCAATAAAAATCAATAATAAAATATAGGGAGGCAACAGTATTTACAGGAAAATGTATGAGGGTCTAATAAGATGTCTTTGAAGAATTAACCTATTCGGTCAAAATGAAAAAATACCATTAGCGTGAAGTTAGAATGTATAAACAAAAGGAACTGGTATTTAAATTTTCGATTTTGTTCGAAAGAAAACAGAATGAATGATTAAAACTGGTTTTCTATCAGTAGGTCACAAAATTGCATTCCAGCCATATACAATAATCAAAAGCTGAAATCTTAAAATCTAGTCCTTGGTGAACATTTAAAAATAATGGGATGTTGAAGAACATCGTAAAATAATAAGTTGTTGTTTACTTAAAACCTTTCAAGTTTCTGATGTCTACTATTTCCAGTATTACTGTTATTATTACAAAAAATAAGGTTTATTTTTCTTCTTATTGTTCACCTATTTTTATAATTTTCAACACAGCAACTCCGGTTGCTTATTGTATTGTTTTTACCTACTTTTTTGAAAATATATATATATATATATATATATATATATATATATATATATATATATATATATATATATATATATATATGCCAAAATTACAAAATATCGCCATAAAATGCACGAATTATCCGCAGCTAGCGCTAGTATCGCTTTTGCTTTCCCTACCATGACTTCGCACTAAGTGAATTGTAATTTCTCTTGCAATTTGATATCCATAAAAACCACATACGCAGGTGTGAAATGGGTTTCAGCCACAAGAAGGAAATTTATTTCTAAAAATACCAAGAAATTTTCCAATGTCTCTAAACCCGTACTTTTACCAATTATATCTGAGGAAAACCTAAAATGGAAGACTCGATGGTCAGATAAAATAAAAATGTTTCCTTTGTCGACAACCAAAGGTATCTTGCTTCCTTTCAACTATCAAAAACCTGAACAAGAAACTCGCCACATTGTCTTGCCTTGACATGAAAAGGCCGAGTGGTTTAAAAAGCATCCTAACTATCATTTACTACTAACATAACAATAACAAAACTATATCTATGTACAATAAAATAATATTTGGAATTGATCTCCTGACAAAAATATATCTTAAAACTAATCGCAAAAAATCTCCTAACATTAATTACTACAAAGGTCGCGTACCGAACATTCGTATCTCTGGCACAGAGCGAGAAACGTCAATTCGCTTATTGTGAAGTTTCTGACATTCCGTTAACTAATTGTACGTCAATTCTGTTGCAGATATTATCTATGGCTGCAGATATTTAAATCAGAACAAAAATAATACACTGTATATTATGCTGTTTATTCATTCTAATTGATGTATTGTCATTGTCAAAATATAATTTTGTAAATGTCTTGTCAAGATATTTTTCTTTTATAAACTCCTCTGGATAAAGTAATCCAATCCATTCCACCATCTGCAATAAATTCGATTTCAGACTGTCAAAACAAATCCTTCTAATTACATGGTTTTTCAACAATACTATTGATTAATTGAAATAAGAAGCAAATAGACTCGTTGTTAATACCTCGTTAATAATTAATTTTTCAGAATAAAAGGATAAACATATGAACGAACTCGTAACAATACATTGATCTTTTTTAAGGTAAACGTATAAAATCTATAACAAGCTAGTTTGGGCCAAAAATACAACAATTAGGAAGAATAAAATGAACAACTTAGGCACTACGAATAAATTACATACTCCCGTCTATTGACAATAAAAATGAAATCTGCAAGATTGATAAAATAAGCATTACATACAGGTGTCTAATAAGAAGAAAATACATTGCAATCGACTAATTTGTGATTACTATGTTTTAAGAAAGTATTAACATGCCAGTAATTTGTAAAATTGTGAATTTTGAAAGAGGATACGATAGAGAAAGCCTCTTCCCATTTAACAGCAACAAAATGTGCACGTGCAACCTATTTGACTAATTTATCAACTACAAGGAGACAAAGACAGATTATTGCAATTAAAAGAACCTACTAAATTAATATTTTCTGAGATAGGAAAGGGAGAATCGATCGAAGCGTCACCAAAGTTTTTAGATTTAATTCCATCAGACTTTTTTTATGGGAATACATAAAAAGCAAAGTCTATCAAAGTCGACTAAATAATCTATGACAATTGAAAAAGCGTATCAGAATGGAGATTACACAAATAACCCCCCCTTAAATTTTCGAAGCATTCGAGAAAAAGTTACTGGTCAGCTTTCTTATTGCATCATTACTGAAGGTCTTCTGATTGAATATTTATTATAATTGACGTGATTTTTTTTAAAAGTCATCTATATTTGAAATAATTAATTTATTCCATACATTTGCATCACACTTTACTTGTATATATGATTGTAAGCATAAATTTAGCCCTACATGCGATTGTATACATGCCTCTGATTGAAAGCAAATTACGAGCAAAATCTGGTATCGATTTTATTGCGGCGTCTCTAATATCCTGTCGTGTCAGAATAGACAAGTGCATTGCCATAGAATATGTCTAGCACTCTCATCACACTCATTGCTTAGTCGGCACATTTCAGTGGCTCACATGCCAATCCAATGGTCTTCAAGTGTTGGTTTAGATATCCATGACTACTCCAATATCATCCGGATGATGTTTCACATTACTCCTTGAAATGATGTACCGGTTTTTCTAATAACCTTTTCCTGCTACTTTTATTAATTGAAATTTTTACATAGCTTTTACTAGGTTGTTTTCTTTTCCTAGATATATACTAACTTTTGCTGGTTATTTTGCTTAAAAGAGATCATTAATGCGTTTATGATATAATCATGGAGGTGATATACTGCAATGTTATACCGTGGTAACCAACCTCTGTTTATGGTTTACGGTAAAAAATTTAACAACAGTCATGACTAAACTGTCAGTTGTAACTAAACTGTCATTATTTTAAGTCACATTTGTAGGTTGTAAAACGTAATAAATTGCAGTATATTATAAAATGTATGATACACGTCTTACCTGATCTCTACGTGCTCGCACGGTCATATAATGCATGTAAAGATTTAGGTAACGGGGTTATAAAGCAAACTAGTATTAACTAGAGCCTATATACTCGTATAAAGATGCCTAGCCTTAAAAGCAAATCTTAATAATGCTGGTTAAAGTTTCTTATTCGCTCCGTGCGCGACAGCAGCGCCAATTTTTTTTGGCACTAAAGGACTATTTCTGCCTATACTGACAAATACAATTTTTAATAGAATTCGTAAATAAAAAGTATATATGTTAGTTTTAATAAAAGTATATGTATTTGTAAAACAAGTAGAACATTAATTTATTATTATTATATATTTTTCCCGCTTAAATTAAAGAAAATTATGTATAATCAATAAAAATCGATAATAAAATATAGGCAGGCAACAGTATTTACTGGAAAATGTATGAGAAGTTGCCTAAGTCTAATAAGTTGTCATTGAAGAATTAACCTATTCTATCAAAATAAAAAATACCATTTAATAATAGCGTGAAGTTAAAATGTATAAAAAAGGATCGTTATTTATATTTTCATTTTTGTTCGAAAGAAAACAGAATGAATGATTAAAACTGGTTTTCCATCAGTCAAAAAATTACATTCCAGTCACATATTATAATCAAAGGCAGAAATCTTGAAATCTAGTCCTTGCTGAATAAACATTTAATAATAAAGGGATATTAAAGAACATCGTAAAATGATAATTTATTGTTTATTTAAAACCTTTCAAGTTTCTGATATCTACTATTTCCAGCATTACTGTTATTATCACAAAAATAAAGATAATTTTTCGTCTTATTGTACACCTATCCGTTTATTTCTTTGATTTAATTTCCACTTTGCTAGTGAAATTTCTTATATAAGTTTCACTGTTTTTTTTGCTAGTATTTGTAAAATTTTCAACACCGCAACTCCGGTTGCTTATTGTGTTGTTTTTACCAACTTTTTTGAAAAAAAGTAAAATGTATACGTGTATTTGATATGCTAAAATTACAAAATATCGCCCTAAAATGCACAAATTATCCGCAACTAGCGCTAGTATTGCTTTTGCTTCCCTTTCCATGACTTCGCACGGAGCGAATAGAATTTTCCTATACACAATCAATGGCAAGGCAAGCAGAAACAAGGACTGCTGTATTTAATTAATATTTAATATTTTTTGATTTTCTATAATTTTAATGGATTTACTACACAGTTAGCCACTGCGACCACTACATCAGAACCTGAAGACACCTAGGGAAAATAACTCAAACTTAAAACTGCTTGTGATCAGATTACTGGTTTTAAAATGGCTACATTTTTATAACGATGTTCTGTCTTATGTCAACTGTTGTCCACTAATCTCAGTAAAGCAAGCGCAGCGCGATTTTCGTACGAAATTTATAAGAATCCACCTCCTGCGTGCTGTACGTGTAGGTGGTGACATCTTAACTACACTAGTGCGGTCTTGGTGACCTCTGACAATAATAATAGGCTTGTCTGGTTTCTTCAAAATAGAACCGATATTTAATGAAATAGTTGGATATCAAATTATTCGTCGTGTAAAACTTTCCCACTTTCCACATCTAGGACTCGGACAGTTTTCAAGATATTTTTAAAAAGCCAGAATAGGCCTAATATTTGAAAACAATTTAATTCCTCCCCTCTACTATTCTGAAGGTGAAGCGTCTCTGTACCTTCCTTTTACATCATAGTCTGTTAATTCCTTGATGCGTGTCGAGCTTTTATTAGACAGGTTGTAACTTTTATAATAATTATCAGAATTAAATGAAATTTATAAAGGTGCTACAATGACTTGTTTGCTATCTAATGAGCATATTTTCGAATATCAAGAACTTCCGGTCATACCGGAAGTGGCCGTGAATTTTGTTATTTTAAATATATTTCAACAATTCTAAATTCTCCAATTAATTCTACACATTTTTTATGTACTATGTCCTATACCTATCTCTAACCATTTCTGATATTTTGGAGGTTACATTTATTAAGAAAATAGTACAATTTAATAAATTTTACGAACATTTTATAACAAATATCTAACATTAGAAATTATATGAACATTTGAAGTGCCTTTTTTCTGTCTCAAGAAAAGCCTGAAACTTCTTTAGTAGTTTCCTAGTTACACATTGTGTTTATGTATGTTTTGTGCTACCCATCTAGATATATCTAGTGGGCTCTGTTTTGTCAAACTTTCGATGTCATTTTGCATCGCTGTTGATAACTAATTAGTTATTTTTAGTGGTAACGACTCAAAGTACAATGCCTTTTACTTTCACACCCAATTAATGTGTTGATATGTTACTGTTATACGGTGAGTGTCAAAAAAATGGACGTTGTGCAAGAAGAGCGTATCAACAACGGTTTCCCGATCGTAGGACACCTGCAGCGTATACTTTTTCCTTGATTGAGTCAAAAATGCGAACTGGTTCTTTTCCATCATGAGGCACCTGCAAGAAATGAAGAAATTTCGATAAACGTATTGGCTTATGCAAATGTTAATCCAAAAGTTTCCGTTAGAGAAATTTCTCTAGAAATGGGAATTAGCAAAAGTACTGTACACAGGATCCTTAAATCAGAAAAATACCATCCCTATAAAATATTTCTTGTTCAAGCACTTCGTCCCACCGACTACGAGCGAAGGTTGTAATTTATATCTCTTGTGCAAGTTATCCTTTTTGAGGATCCTACGTTTTTGAAGAAAATCTTATGGGGTGATGAATCAAGGTTTCACAACAATGGAATGGTAAGTCGCCACAATTCTCACTACTTGTCAGTAGAAAATCCACATTGGGTCAGAGAAACTCGTTTCCAAACAGTGTGGAGCATCAATGTTTGGTGCGGGCTATTTAACGGGCGTCTAATAGGTCCCTATTTTTTTGATGGTACGATAAATGGGGTAAGGTATTTACATTTTCTTCAAAACTGTCTTCCCCGGCTGTTAGAAGACATTCCGCTTAGCGACCGCGCAACCATGTTCAGGCAACAGGACGGTGCCCCACCTCACAATAATAGAATTGTCACAAATTACCTGGATATGAAATTTCCCAATGAATGGATTGGAAATAAGGGACCTATAAGGTGGCCGGCGCGTTCCCCTGATTTGACCCCTTTAGATTTTTTTATGGGGCCATCTCAAATACATGGTTTATACAACCCAACCAAAAAATGATCTTAAAAATAAAATAAGAAGAGCATGCCATAGTATTACTCCCGAGATGATAAGAGCATCCTGTACAAAGGAACTCCTAAAACGATTTCAAGCTTGTTTTGAAGAGGACGGAAGACAGTTTGAACATTTATTATAATAATTATGTATTCTCTTTTTATAACAATAAACTGAACTATTTTTACATTTTATTTTCGAACAAGAAGCATAAGTTAGTGTAACCACCAAATTATCAGAAACTGTTAGAGATAGGTTTAGGACATATTACATGAAAAATGTGTAGAATTGATTGGAGAATTCAGAATTGTTGACATATACAGTGTGTCCTATTTAAAATAACAAAATTTATGGTCACTACCGGTATAACCGGAAGTTCTAGATATTGGAAAATACGCTCATCAGATAGCCCACAATTCATTATAGCTCCGATCTGAGTTTCATTTAATTGTGATAATTATTATACAAGTTACAGCCTGTGTAATAAAAGCTGGGACATCCTGTATATGCCCGAAGAAGTCTAAAAAAGATGACATGGAAAAAATGAACGTATTGATATTGCTCTACAAAGGTACTGAACATTCCACCTTTGCTACACAGGTCAAAATCTAATCTGTCTTAAGTGTTCATAATGGGATTATACCGACAATATCTGACCTATGTTCATATAGATGTTCGTCTATTCGCTCCGTGCTCGACAGCAGCGCCAATTTGTTTTGGTATTAAAGGAGTATTTCTGCCTATACTGACAAATATAATTTTTAATAGAATTCGTAAATAAAAAGTATATATGTTAGTTTTAATAAAAGTATATGGATTTATAAAACAATTAAAACATTAATTTATTATTATTATATATTTTTCACGCTTAAATTGAAGAAAATTATGTATAATCATTAACAATCAATAATAAAATATAGGCAGGCAACAGTATTTACTGGAAAATGTATGAGAAGTTGCCTAAGTCTAATAAGTTGTCATTGAAGAAACCATTTATAATAGCGTGAAGTTAAAATGTATAAAAAGGATCGCTACTTATATTTTCATTTTTGTTCTAAAGAAAACATAGAATGAATGATTAAAACTGGTTTCCGATCAGTAAGTCACAAAATTGCATACCAGCCAAATATTATAATCAACGGCAGAAATCTTGAAATCTAGTCCTTGCTGAATGAACATTTAAGAATAAAGGGATATTAAAGAACATCGTTAAATGATAATTTATTGTTTATTTAAAAACTTTCTAGTTTCTGATGTCTACTATTTCCAGCATTACTGTTATTATCACAAAAATAAAGGTAATTTTTCTTCTTATTGTACACCTATCCATTTATTTCTTTGAATTAATTTCCACTTTGTTAGTGAAATTTGTTATATAAGTTTCACTGTTTTTTTTGCTAGTATTTGTACAATTTTCAACACAGCAACTCCGGTTGCTTATTGTGTTGTTTTTACCTACTTTTTTGAAAAAAAGTAAAATGTATACGTGTATTTGATATGCCAAAATTACAAAATATCCCCCTAAAATGCACGAATTATCCGCAGCTAGCGCTAGTATCGCTTTTGCTTCCCTTTCCATGACTTCGCACGGAGCGAATTGCGTATCTAATATTTATGGTTTACTCATGCGACAAAGATTCAACAGGTCTATTTTAAAATCGTGTTTATCAAAATGTATTCTCTAACGTTCTAACTACGTATTCTTATAAATCCGTGATGCTAGTGACTATTTGATAGTATTGATCATAAACATTTAACTTATAAACCAAAGAAAATAACTATGTAAACTATAAGCTGGAGAATAACATGGGTTCTTAAAACAGATAAAAATATTTGCCAATAGTGACCAAAATTAGTGAAATTACATTTTTTTAATGCAGACAAATGGAAAGTAATATATCAGAAATTCCAATATTGTTTTAAACAATTAAATATAATTAAACCCCTGTGCAGTACTATCAAGGTTCACAGGGTTTAATTTACTTATAATTTATATTTCTAATAAAAATCTGTTAATGAAAAAATTATTGGGCAGGTCAAAGAGCAGCTCTTATTTAAGTGCAGAGTAAAAGAAAATTAAAGACTAAAATGGATAGCTTTTACCACTTGGTTATTACGATAGATGTTGTAATAACATACGTTTACGCATAGAAGTTGAATGGGTTTGTATATAATAAAGTGTGTCGCATATTATTGTAGACATAGGCCAGTCAGTAAGACATCCTATTTTGAACATTTCACATTAATTACAAAAGTTTTCAAACTTTGCAGTAATATCCGGCTAGTTTAAATAACACTACTTTTAAATTTGCAACTATTTCCAAGTTCCGAAACTAGTTAATCTATACCAAAATGAAGCTTTTGTTTATAATGTTGGGAAAAAAATTGCAAAAGTGCTGCAAACTTAAAGCAATATATATTGTATTATTTTCAACATTATATCAACAGATTTGCAACTTTTTTGAAAGTCCGGAACATGATTTTTTTTTGTAAAATAGCGTTTTTGTTTAAATTATAGCAAAAAAATTGCCAAATATGACATAACTCATACAAATTCAAATTTGAAACCTTCTATTTTGAATGGAAATATTTTTTTTTTGTAAAAATTTCAAAATTATTTTTTGTTTTCCTCTAATTTTGTCAAAAAAAAGGCAAAAATTTTTAAAATTGGTTGCAAATGTTAATATTATTTTTCTTAACAATCTGGTAAATTTACAACCTCGGACAAGGTTCGGAGCCTTAAAAAATTAACAAAACTCAACAATTCGCACATTTTGCAGTTACCAAATAATTTGAAAAGTATTGCAAATTTTACAGAACGATTTAAATATCTTTTTAAAATTAATTGCAAATTTGCAACGCTCCAAGATTGTAAATTGTCTATGATCAATTTTGCATTGCGAAATTAATAGAAAAGTGTCTAAGGGAGCAAAAAAATATTCATAGCCATATGGAATTTGCAACCTTATACTTATCAAGCAAAATATTTAAATAATTTTTTGTTTTCGTTTTTTATCGAGTTTACCAAGAATATTTATATTTACCGCATAGTAAATAATTGGCCGACATGGTATAAACTAGTAAACAGAAGAGAAAACAATATCGTAAATCGAGCCAAGAAGAAGAAATTAACCCAATACCATTACAAATAGGCCATTTACATAATACCTAAGGGTTTGTTTTGGGTTATATCGAACCATCGAGTCGGCGTCGGTCGATTACAGTTTTAAAATAGAGTTTATTTTTCAAGAAAACGTCGCTATGTTATAATTATCAATTGAACTGGACGAATGTAATTTACTAATTCGTGAAAAAAACAAAAAAAACCTGAGTGGATTTGAGTTAAATATTTTTGTGAAAACGGAAAATAAAATTACGTCGTTGTAAAAGCATTCAATGTACAACTCGAATGGATAAGATTTGTTCCCAAAGTAATAGAGTCGGAGTACCGTTGGAAACTTACTTTGATTGCCCTAATGACGACACATTATCCGATAACGAATACCAAGATCCAGACTTCCCACATATCCAATTTTAAGAATCAATGAATTAGAAAAAATTAATATTGAGACAACTAATATTTTTGACAATCCTGGACCACCCGGTTGCAGAAACCAAAGCTCTCATAATTAATATCATGTTCCGTTTTTGTAAATTTATTTCATTAAAACAGCAGTTTCATAATACCTAAATTTGTATATTATTTCCTTTCAATTTTATTTTTCAAGTTTCTGAAAATCAAATAGATATTTCAATTTTGTGAAAATCAAAAAAATATTTTAATTTTGTTTGAAGTAGAACTGTCTCAAAGTTTCATATGATGTATTTCTTTGGTGACAAATTAACGTTTTCCATTTCCTTATTTTATCAATAAATATTCTTTATATATTATTGTAAAAAATTACTAGTAGGACTTTCTTATCAAACAAAACATTCTTACGGGTCATTTAATAATTTTTTGTTATTTACTCGGCCTTATAACTGAAACCTAACATTGACAAATGAAAAAATGAAACTATACATGTAAGAAGCTTTTAGCTTTTTCTCATTATTATTTACAGAAAAAGGCCATAATTTCTATATTTTTACAACTATAAAAATCTAATCAAAAACCGTATGCAATCCCAGTAGTTAATGTGGTAAATACGAACCATTTTTTTTTAGATATTTGCTAAAGGAGTTATCATAGAAAAACGAATGAATGTTTAAAAATTATTGCCAAGTAATCCCATTAATAAATGTTTTCCTATTTTTCACATTAATTCGAATTTAAAATCTAAAATTACGAAATATAAATTTTGCAAATGTCCATCATGTTTAATATATTAATTTTGTTACAGTGTTACTAATTGGGCTTACATATTTATGTTTTAATCTGAGTTTTTTTTTTAATATCAGAAACATTTATCTGTGCATAGTTCTGTCTAGAGTGACAGCCCTGTTATTTGACTAAATACTATTTGGTTAAATTCTACAATTTCACCAGTAAAAACATCAACAAATTAATGTGAAGTCATAAAACATAAAACAATAAATATCATTTTTCTCAGAATACCGAACGTCGAACACCTGTGTGCACAGCTGTGCAGTGGAACAAAATAAGTGTCCGGCGCATAGTTAACGAAACACAAATGACGTATTTGATTATGTCATGATGTTTTCATTGGTTGAAACCGAACAGGTGCGTCAACTATGCCCCGGACACTCATTTCGTCCCAACAGTATATATTAGGGTGAACTCGACGCGAAATTCAGTAGTTGTCTTATTTCCACCAGAGATCAGTTGTCTTTTTGCCATCATCGCTCACAGTTTTCGTTGCTATCCGAACGTTCAGGTGCTTTCTGCCGACGGCACGTTACTTTCTACATTTTTACAAGCGTTTAATGCAGTTTATTTTCTGGTGCAAGTTATATCTTCTACAATTATTATGGCATAAGAAATTCTACAAACAAATGTTTTCAAGTTGGTAACTAAAAAATCAACTGTATTAGTTAATCAAATTGTGATGAACTAAAATTGTAAATATTTAATACTGTTTAGTGAAGATAAGAAAATTATTATATCTAAATGGAATCAACCACTATGTATTTACTTCAGTGAAAATAGTAAATTAAAAACACTTCTTTTTCTACTACCTATGACTCGTTAGTTATTTCTACAAAAGAACCCAATTCTTCTAACACCAGCGACATATGCTACAGAACATTTTTACCAAAGAAATATTCGGAAGTAACACCGGTATTTTTTCACTATTTTTTTTACCAATATATTTCTGATAACTGTAAATTAAGAAAAGTTTCTTACTGAAATTTTTGTACGTTAACATATACATTAATATATAACAACTTTATAACAATAACATAACAACTATACAAGGTATTTTCTTAGTTTAACCTCGAAAATACCTATTAGGGTCGATGCTCACGAACGTTTTTTAGCAGTCGTGTTAACGTTATGTTCACGCAAACGCAATTTTTAATTGACACGCAGCGCTTCTTGTCTTTTGTCCCCAAACAAATAAATTCGTCTTAAGAACAGAAAAGATGGATATAAGTTCGAAAAAAGAAGTGATATTTGCACCTATATCTTATTTACATTTTGTGAGGAAGAAGAGGAAATACTGGGTATATCCTTACTTAAGTTCCCGTTTACTAAAGGTTAAAAAGTACTTTCATATTAAGCTTTTTGACTCAAGAAATAATGATAAATATATATTTTTTAATTATGTTCTTATGATTATATGCTCATTAATGAACTGAATTTAATGCTTAAATAAAACGAGAGCATTTAGAAATGTTCCTTTATTTCATTTTAGAATAATTATGTGCTACTACGTTTTTCTACCACCTTTCTTTTGTAATTCTTGATACAAACTAATATATCTTTGCAACGCCAATATACCGCTGAAACGTGGCATCCAGAAGGTACCCTCTGACTCGATTGAATGTATTTCAATACCACTGACCCTTGCGTCGACGCGACTGCAACAAACGTTCGCGAGCACTGGCCCTTAAAATGCGGATGTTACTTGGGATATTATTTCATCTTGTAAATCTGAACCATTTATCACAATATCTGCATTAAATATGTTAAAATACTCGATAAGCATTTCTTACTAAAGTTACGTTAAGAAATATGTTATTAAACTCAGATTGCATGATGCATTATTTATAAAAATATTTAAAACACCTATGTCGTTGAGATATAAAAATATTTGGTTATTGGCCTGGTGTAACTATCCGTTTTCAAGATGTAATTTGGATCAGTGGGTCAAGATCGAACTTTTCATTAAACTAGGGACATTTCTCTGACCGCACTGGACCTATGTAAAAATGTAAGTATCTATAGATTTTGGGTTTTTGTTAATTGTAAGAAATCCCATTTTCAAGGTCATTCCTGCAATCGTTAAAATAATGATTAATATTATTTTATTCTCGGAATTAGTTTGATATTTATGCTCCACCTTCAGTTATAACTTTTATATATCCGTACTTCTAATACCCCGATGTATCTTTATATTGTACATTTTTATTTTAGTTTCTATATATGAATATTTTTAAAGATAAAATTGAATTAAATCGCCATGGTGCGAATTCTTGATTTTTGTTAATTTTTCAAGGTTCCGGACCTTGTTCGAAGTTGCAAATTTAGCAGATTTTTGCATTTTTTTTTTGACAAAATTGATATTTTTACAAAAAAAAAATATTTTCGTGCAAAATAAAAGGTTGCAAATTGGAATAGCTGTTCCAAAAACTTGTATGAGTTGTCACCGGTTTGCAGCACTTTTGCAATTTTTTTGTCTATGATATAAAAAAACACTATTTTACAAAAAAAAAAAAAAAAACATGTTCCAAACTTTTAAAAAACTTGCAAATCTGATATAATGTTGAAAATAATACAGTTTATATTGTTTCAAATTTGCAGCACTCTTGCAATTTTTTTAAGAAAGTTATAATAAATTTAAATTTTTTGGAATTATTAATAGTTCCGGACCTCAGAAAAAGTTGCAAAATTAAATTTACAATTATTTTAATTTAATAAATATTTCAACAAAGTTTGAGAACTTCTGTAATTAATGTGAATTGATTATCTCTAATGACAGGCCTAACAGGCTAAAGTTGGTAAAGTGAACTAAAATAATTTTTTGTTAAAGGCGGTAAAGTTATTTTTTCTAAGTTTATTTTATTTATTTAAATATGAGCTTAAATATTTATATACTTTATATAATCTTTTCTTTACAGGTTGAATAAGCATAATTAGGAAATGAATGTAAATGAAAATTACTTTTTATTTGCTTTTGTCCTAGTCTCATTATACATACTCCCCAGATACGCATTTTATATATCTAATTAAAATAAATGCTTATATCTCTCCGCAAAATAATTATAATTTCAAAAAGTCAAAACTTCTAATTCCGATGCGGCGATAATTCTAACGCGATGTCTCGGCCTAAGAGGTATTTATGGCACAAGGAGTAAAGTAAATACGAGACCGCGACTTGTTCTGGTGCTAGCGAATTCATGCATTACATCTCCCGGGAAGAAGGAAATGTCAACCTCTCTTGTTTCCATAACCTCCCTTGCCAAGTTCTCGTAAAAACAATAAATCACATGAAATATCTGCTTCGAAATTTCTCAAGAATGTTGCTTAAATAACGTACCACATAAATTAAAAACCGTGTTTTGCGAGTCGCATGCTGGACTTAATTCGGAATTTTCATTAAAATGTGCAATTTACAACAAAAATAATAAATTTTAAAGAATGTAGGTACTGATGCACGAACGTACGAATTTTTCCTCATAAATATGCGCACATAATTCAAGCGCTAAGGTATATTTTATTTATTTGCTACATACCTAATTAATTATTACAATAATTCGTAAATACGGTAACGAGAATAAATGTTTTAAAGGAAGCTTGGAAAGAAATATGTAGAGAGTGTGTAAATTAGATCTCTTTTTTATTTTGACACAATAATATTTTGTAATCGTAAGGTCAAATTGATGTAATTTATGCAACTAGTTACAAACAGTTCATTATGTCACTAGTTGGGAAAAGAAAAATAAAAATAACTGGTTTTGGTTTTAAAACCAATGTAAATGTAAATTTTTAAATAATTTTATTAAAAATAAGTGGATAGAAATTCAGATGCCTTCAATGATTTAATGATTGTGTTCAATCATAAAATGATACATAATTTTCAATTAAGCAGAAGAGACTTTCGTGTCAGCGATGTAGGTTCTACTGAAGATACACCAGGGGTATTGTAGATACAAATTTAATATTTCGATGGCCTAGAAGCAATACCACGTAAGTACGTTTGTCAAAATTTGTGGGTATGAATAAAAAACGTTATATTATTATATTATTAAATCTTTTATTAATCAACTTATGTCACAACGTTACTTCCGTCATAATCTATGGTATTTTTACTGTTTTGAGCCTCAAATACTTTTTCGCTTTTTTTTTAAGCACATACGTGTTATTGCTTTTCTTTTTTTCTTCAGTTTTTGTATTTAAGAGGTATTGCAGTTACCCTTAAATGGGTGTAAAAATGTTACAATGTGGGTTACTTTTACTTTCGGATTAAAAAAAACACAAAAAATAAACTGTTTATTTCTTACAATAATGTTTTAAGTATTTAGCTAATTCAGAATTAAACTAAGTAGGTACAATGGTAACAAAAACAGAAAAACAGACCATATCCTAAATATTGCGAAATTGGCTTATTAAACTTTAATTTTTTTAGAAACTGCATGAGGTAAATTTTTATAAAAATCGTGGTAATCTGTATCCATAACTTTCGTGATAGCAAGAAGCTGTTCATATTTTTCAAGCGAAATTTTGGGTTTGGTGGAGTAAAGATTTTTATAATTTACTCTATTTAAAGAAACAGATTTTGTTTTTCTTAAAGGCATATAATCAGAATCAAAATCTGTCTTAAAATATATAAGACCCTCTGGTGTATATTTTAGAGCTCTTATTTCAGAAACTGTAGCCCCAGGTGGTCTTATAGAGGAATACCACTGAAACAATGGATCGCTATAGTATTTAAAAAAATCATGATGCAAATATTTTGCATCTAGGGGAAATGGATTTTTACGAGCATGCTTGGTTATGGATACATATTCCCCTGGTAAATAAATCTCCCTTTTTTCCAGACGTCGTTCTATTAGACTATGCACGCTGTCACATTCCATCTGCGTGTGACCCCTAACGAGATATTTTTGCTCTACAATTTTTTTATTAGTAACAGAAAAGGTTAATAAAGCATTTGAAAGAACCGCGTTTTTATTCTGGTACCCACACCCGTCGCTGTATATTATTATGGGTAGATTAGATTGGCTAAACTGTGTTTCCAGATAATCTATAATGCAACTTGCGAAATTTGAAGCCTCAAGCTTCCCTTCGCATTCGTGCCACCAAAAATTTGTTGATTGGTGTGTTGACAGGTTGTAAATTGTAAAGTTATGAACTCTAAGTTTTTGTTTATAATAAAGCGCAGAAGCGTACATTCTGGGACATAGTTGAACAGCCTGAAGATCCATGGTTAGTAGATGGCAATTTTCTTTGATAGATGATTGTTCTTTGTCGATTTGCTTTTCAATTCTGGCTCGGTCTTTAGATACAATGTGCGCCTCATATTCTTTCTGATCAATGTTACCAGTCTTAAAACTACAGCACATATCGCATTGATCCTTTCTAGGCTGGAATATCCCTAAATTCTTTTTTTCAAATAACTCGTCAAATACAAAAGTACTAAGAGGTTTTCCTTCACAACATTCAACGTACCTTTTATACAGCTGCGATTTATTTTTAACGATATTATCTTCGATGTATTCCTTTTTACTATCAGCTCTTGCATAATGTGACGGAATTTTTGGTAATTTGTCAAACCAATTTTCAAGAAACTTTCTTCTCTCGCATAATTTAGGTTCTTGACTGTTTTTTCTTCTGTCATTCACTTCAGCTGATGATGCTACCATTCCGTTATCTTCATTGTTGCACCAGTTTCTTACACTCCATTCTCCAATGCATAATGTATTTAGGAACATCTTTTTACAGACTCTAAGCGGTTTACCATCTATTCTCAAATAGTAAAAAAAGCTATTTGATTTCTGTGTTTCCTTATTTTCAGTTTTTCTTCTTTTTGGTTCTGTTTTCTCAACATTGTTAATAACAAACATTTTTTTTTGGTCCCATGTTAAATCTTTCCAGAAATTTTCAAATATTTGATTTCGTTTTTCGTTTGTCACGCTATTGCATAAATATACTTTTGTTTTCCCACAGTGTTTACCATCGCATCTTTCTTTTATTTCTCTTTCGCTTCTAATTTTGTTGTGTTTCCATTTTTTATTTTTTCTGGTATATCCTAGATATTCTTCTCCTTTCATTCGCTTAATTTTATTTTCTGTTCTTTTCCATTTATTTTTGTCTAAATCTATTTTCTTTGCTCTTTTGGTTGCTGGTTCAATAGACATATCTTCTGGATCCAAATCTTCGTTCTGGCTTCTATTCTTTGTGCGTTTATTCACAACTTCACTATCAGATTCTTCATTATCTTTGCTGTTATTTAATACAAAATCCGGATCCATTACGTTTTTGTTTATTCTCACTTTTTCTATTTTAGTCTCATATCCATGGTTCACATTTTCAAGTGAATCTTCGATTTTGTTTGGTGTTCTTTCGATTGGTGTCGTTTTTTCATTTTTGCCATTAATTTCTGCTTCAATTGTAGAGTCTGGATACTCTTCATATTTTTCTAATAATATGCAATCATCTAATTCTATGTTATTGTCCAGACTTATAATTTCGTTGTCATGTTCGCTTATAAAGATATTATGACTTACATCGAGTGAACAATAATTATCAGAGGGAGTTAGATTTTCAATCGTGTCGGATCTCTGCTCATTTAGGGAAATGTCATTATTTGCAATATTTGAAGAAACAGAAGTATTGCATTTTAAAATTATATTTGATTCTAAACTAATGACGCTTTGATTAGGGATGTTGTCGTTAGGAGTATCACTGTACATAATCGTCGAATCACCTTCAAATAGAACTCCATCCTCAAATTCGATAGGCAGATTTTCTAATGGATACTGAGCAGCACTATTTTCCTGCTGTTCATTTTGTTTAACGAGAGCCAAAATTTTTTTGCCACGATTCATTCTGCAAAAAAAGTTATTTTGTAATTCCGAATTTTAGAAAAGTCTTTAAATTTTATTTTATCTTAAATTATTAGATTAAAAGTATCAAATTAAAAGCTATAGAAGAAAATTAAGAAGTGAAAATGACAAGAAAAGATAAGAATTTAAATAATTTGGGAATCATAAAAAAAGACATATTTGCATTTTATGTTACCCTAAAAATAATCGTTAGATGCTATTATTTATTCAATAATAAAAACAAATGCAATACCTCGTACATTAAAGTATAATCAACATTTCTCAATTTTAAGAACTTGCAATACCGCGTATGTACACAAGCAAAAGAAATATCGAATATTAAACAAAATAATTAATTTTAAAATGTAATTAATCAACAGTACACAACCTAGAACCCCCTTTATCGAATGATTGAACACAATTTAATAAAAATCACAACTTACCTCGAGAATATCACACAAACACACAAGAAGAACTTTCACGTGTTAACCACCATTGCAAAATAAACACATACGAGGAATTGCAAGCAAATTTTTAGCGCGAGGTATTGGCATGTGATCATGCAGAACTCTATTGGTCGGTCGCTACACAATGCTTCTGTTGGTTGATAGGGAGCGTTTACATCAGTATAATGGCGCTTAAATCCTGATTTTAGATTTTTTTGTACTTACGAGGTATTGCTTCTAGGCCATCGATTTACTGTTAGTTACCAATTTATGCATATGCTATCATTAACTATTTAATTAAAATTTCAATTTAGAGCTTATTTCGCCACTGCTCTGAATGGAGAGAGCTGTATATGATTTTGTTGAATTGACAAACAACTGGATATGAAAAAAAGTAATTGAAGCACTTTTCTTTGATCTTACACAAGCTTTTAATTACTTAGACTTGGATTTTGTGGAAACCAGACTTCAATATTTAGATTTTCAAGGAAATAGGTTGGTTAAAGTCATTGAAGGCACAGAAAAATTATTGTCAATGTAAATGAGGCTCGCTTAAATGAAGGTAATGTAGATTTGGGAGTTCCACAGGGATCCATAATGGGACTATTATTATTTCTTATTTTTATAAACGCAGATTGCATTGTTCTATATGCAGATGACGTTTAAGTGGCTTCTTATGTGAATCCTTTCAGGAAATTTCAAACAAACTAAATTTTCTTTATAACAAATTCAATGAATGGTGTATACGAAATATCCTAATATTAAATTTTAAAAACCCATATTAATGAAATTTAACTTACAAATAACATTGAAAATTTAATAACATTGACAACAGATAACACAGGGCAACAAAAAATAATTTTTTTTTGGTGCCTGTGATTTTAGAGCTGATTTAAACTATATTTGGGACGCTTAATCTGTACATGCAATCTATTTTTCTCTATCAGCTCTACTTTTTTAGATACATCAACTTATCTACCAATGTAGTTTTTATTCAGTATATTCATTTATGAGAGTTCTAAAATTATTATATATTCATTAATGTAGGTACAATGGTTTTATTGTCAGTCTGTAATTGAGTAAATTCCAGGTAAGTCTATCTATAAACAATGGAACCATTGCCTATCAGGTACCTGAACTGACCCTTTTAATCCCCTAACTAGGGTAAGTCTCGTCAATTTGTGCGTTCTTACTATATGTTCTTATTATATGTTAAGAAAAGAGTGTTTTTGTGTTATTGAACAGAATTAAAATGAGTTCAGGTTCCAGTTCAAGAAGAAGTTGTGTAAATCAACCTGATGTATTTTGCTATATATGCGGAGAATACATGTTTTAACAAAACAGACAAACTATTACTGACTTTGTAAAGCGAGCGTATCTTGAATATTTTGGAGTTAACCTTGGTGATCAGGACAAAAAGTGGGCCCCGCATCTCGTATGTAAAACTTTTACAGAGCATTTACAGCAGTGGACTACCGGGAAAAGAAAATGTCTAAAATTCGGCGTACCAATGGTTTGGAGAGAACCAAAAAACCACTTTAATGATTGTTATTTCTGTTTAGTAAATACTAAAGGAATTAATCGAAATAACCGCAGTAAGTGGACTTATCTCAATGTAGACTCGGCAATACGCCCTATCCTGCACTCAGATGAAATACCGATTCCAACATTTCATCAGCTACCAGATATCTCTGATGACGAATATTTTCCCTCTGATCACTGTTCTGATGCTAATACAAGTTCTGATGGTAATGAAACTAACAGTGACCATGAGGAGACGTCATCTTCCTGAACGCTTCAATCAAAATGAATTAAATGATCTCACCAGGGATCTAAATTTATCTAACAAAGCTTCTGAAGTACTGGCTTCTAAGTTGAACGACAAAAATTTATTGGAACAAGGAACCAAAATTACCTTTTACCGTACAAGAGAAAAGTATCTGCTACCATTCTTTTCTCAAGAAAACAATCTTGTATTTTGTCACGAAATTAATGGACTCATGAAAGAAATGGGACTTTCTGAATATATTCCAGATGATTGGCGCCTATTTATTGACTTTTCAAAGCGAAGTTTAAAATGTGTCCTTCTACATAATAGGAATAAATATGGTTCAATACCACTAGCTCACTCAACGAAACTGAAAGAAGAATATAATATCGTAGCTTTGGTCTTGCAGAAGATAATGTATCACGAACATCAATGGATGATTTGTGTAGACTTAAAAATGGTAAACTTTCTTCTTGAGCGGCAAAGTGGTTGTTACATGAAATATCCATGTGCATCTGGGAAAGTGGGGAAAAACACACCACTGGGTTATAAAAGATTGGCCTCAAAGAGAAAACATGGACGTTGGGGAAAAGAATGTCATTAACGACGCTTTGGTTGAAAGAGAAAAAATCATACTTCCTCCGTTACTTATAAAGTTGGGCTTAATGAAGCAATTTGTAAAGGCTCTTGATAAGAATGGGTCATGTTTTGCATATATAGGGGTAAAAATGCATCAGCTGAGCACAGAAAAACTCAAAGCAGGGATATTTGA
Source organism: Psylliodes chrysocephalus (assembly GCA_927349885.1). Classification (NCBI taxonomy): domain Eukaryota; kingdom Metazoa; phylum Arthropoda; class Insecta; order Coleoptera; family Chrysomelidae; genus Psylliodes; species Psylliodes chrysocephalus. The sequence continues at coordinate 89,641,810 of OV651813.1, forward strand.
CGGCACAAAAATAAGACAATTAATTAAGGATCCTGCCTTCATAAATTCAAGGAATAAAGTTGAACGAGAAGCTTGGACATCATTTGTTGCAGTTGCAGAAATTTTTTTAGGCAAACTTTAAGCTCAAAACTATGTTGAAATAGTTAACAAGATGCTTAATAGTTTCAAATCCTTAGGGTGCAATATGAGTATTAAAATACACTATTTACACAACCACTTAGACCGTTTTCCAGAAAATTTAGGAGACATGAGTGAGAAACAAGGTAAAAGATTTCACCAAGATATTAAAGTTATGGAGGACCGCTTCCAAGAAAGATGGGACATGCACATGATGGCAGATTACTGCTGGAGTTTAAAAAGGGACTGTTTAAAAAAACATTCAATAATGTCGCGGAAAAGAAGCTTTCGAAGGTTGAGTGACTATTTGATTTCTACAATGTTTTTTTTTTGTTTGTAAGTACAACATAATATTGTATTTTGTATAACTAAAATAAAAATTTTATATCTACTTTTGTTTACTACACTTACGGATTTGAGTTAAAATAATGTAACTTATATTTCTCTAAAATTGTATATCTTAAAAATTTGAGCTTTTAGGTAAAAATAAATACGTTATTTGAATGCAGGGCATCAAATTGATATAGAATCAGCTCAAAAAACCTCGACACCAAAACAGCTGTTCCCCTGTGTAATCTAAATATGACATTATTCAACTCTACAAAATTTCTGGGATCATTTCTTGATGGCAATAAATAAGAGCTTAATTTTGAATGAATGGAGTAGTCCAGTAGTTTTGCGTCGTTTCAAATACCAACAAAACTGTTTCTACAATTTGAGGTTTCATTTTAATCAATAAAATGTACAAAACGGTTTCTTAAATACCCTGTATATACTTAAAATTGTTTCTTTAAATATTCCTTTTATTCAGAAGACCTATTGAACGTGCATAGGTTTGTTCTGGTTCTCAAAATGAGAACGGTTTTGTAAACTGCGCCGGAGAGTGTTCGTAAAAACAAAGATCGCTGACTGTTTGACAGAACAAAAACATTATTATTATCTTCTTTGTCAGATAAAAATTCTAATCAATTCACTCATTTCACTATAAAAAATTAAAATATTGTTCAAAAAATTAAATATTACTAAAATGGCATTAATTTACAAATAACACAAGAACAAAAGAACCTGATTTCAAATAATTACAATCCCTTCAAAAACGCATACAAATTCATCCACACCCCGAACATAAACACATTTTAAAAAACATCACGGATTATTTTGGGTACGAAACCAGAACATTGGACTGGGAAATCCGAAGTAGTCCGAGAAAACACTTTTTATTTATTGCGCCGAAAGTTGTGGATTCATATTTTTTAAAACCAGAACAGTCCTTATATGTTATTAAAATTTGATCAATGAATAATTTTTATAAAATCTAAATAAACCCTCCCGAAACACTACTGTTACACTGGTTTTTGGTATCTCAATTTATTTTAACTCAACTTTAACAATAATTATACAACTCATAACATTAACATAAAACTGAAAAAGGGACGTCAGGATCATCTACTTATATAATTATGACATTTCCAGACATTTCTGGACTATTCTATCTTCTTTTGCTCGTACTTTTACATATGACGAGCACAGCACACTGTAAGGCTAAAAGTAACATTGCAGTTCCTTTTTGTATTCGTATACGTTTCCTATAACAGCCGCACACTACTGCAGGGTGCTGCGTAACATTGCTCCCTTCTCTCTAGTTATTCGCCCCAAATAACTTACTGAGACCTGGTTGGAGCCAATGGGGAGGATCTGGACCACGATATGGCGCTAACTTTTCAATGTGAACTACCTTGGGTTTACTTCCCGCTGACAACTGAATGCGGTAGATCAGGTCGTTGATTTTCTAGAGGACGGTGTAGGGGCCTTCCCAATTCCGTAATTCCGTTGCAGTTTCTGACAAAATCCTTTTAGACGCTTGGGATTGTACAGCTATACCGGATTCTAGCTTTTGCTTTATCCCTATTAACTTTCAAACGTTGTCGAGCGAATTTGTGTACCTTCTTCAATCCTTCTTTAAGTTCTGTATGTACGTGGGAGGTGTACGGCCCCCTTCTTCACCAGGAGGCTGTCTTCCAAAAAGAAGATCAAGGGGAAGTTTCATCTCCCTTCCGGTATACATTATGAATGGAGTATAACTGGTCGTTTCATGTTCAGAACTTCGGTAGGCTAGCATAAATATAGGAATTAAAGTGTCCCAGTTCTTTTGATTATCAGAGACGAACATTGAAACATACTGGCATATCGCTATATTATGTCTTTCTACCATTCCGCCGGACTGTGGAGGCACAGTGCGTGTTTTCCTGATAACTAACAGTTTTATCAATTCTTGTCATAATTCGGATTTAAAATTTCGTCCTTGGTCAGAATGTAATTCCAGCGGTACTCCGTGTCTCACAATGACGTTAGTCATAAATGCTTCCGCTACTGTCGTCGCTTCCTGATTCGAAATAGACACTATTTTGGGCCACTTTGAAAAATAGTCCATAACAACCATCAAGTATTTGTTTCCTTTTTCTGTTAAGAGAAGCTGTCTGAAGATATCTATGGCGATTCATTCAAAAGGTTCTCCGGAAAGGTACTGTGCCATTTTAACTCGACTTCTTGTTTTAAGCCCTTTTCTGCCATTACAAAAGTCACATTCTTTACACCAATCTTCCGTCTGCAATTGACCCAATAAAATCTTTCCTGAACTCGTGCAAGTATTTCTTTTAGTACCAAAGTGTCCTCCTGAACGGCTGCTATGAAGTTCGTCCAACAAACTTCTGACCTGTGATTTCAGCAGTATCACTTGGCGGACTACACGTACTCCATCGGGACTCTCCCACTTCCGGTGCAATAGGCCATGGTAAAGATACAAGGAATCCAATTGAGTCCAGTACCCTTTAATGGTTCCACTATATTTGGCTATCTCTTTTCATGTAGGTCTGACTCCATTTTCAACCATTCTCGGGCAACCTTTTTAAGTCATTGTTTTTCTTTAGAGTGTTTCTTAGGCTTTCAGGGGTGATTCCGTCTTCGTTATCCTCTGACTTGATAGTGGTTGCCTGAAGACTAACTTCAACTAGCTCTTCTTGTTCTTCGAGCCGTTTACAGTACCGGAATTGTCGTTCTAAACACGGTTACCTGGGAAGAATGTCTGCGTTGCTATGGAGAAGTCCACTTTGAAATTGTATTATTGCAGTCTTTCTATCCATCTAGCAAAAGCTAGAATCCTTTAGATTTTTTAAAATTTATCAGCCACTGCAAGGCGCTATGGTCCCTTCTAATAATGAAACTTCTGTTAAAAAGGTAAGTGTGGAAGTGTTCGAAGGCTTTGACAATAGCTAAAAGTTCTTTTGTTTTGACGAAATAATTCTTCTTAGTTTTTCCTAAGGTTTTACTAAAATACTCAATTACTTTCTCTTCCCCCTCCTGTTCTTGGGATAGTACGGCGTCCACGCCGTGTTGAGATGCATCGCAGTCTAAAATGAATTGTCCTTCTTCCCGAGGGTACGCTAGGATGGGTGCCGTGGTCAATCATTTTTTTAACTCGGTGAAGACATTTTGACAATCTGGCGTCCAGTCAAATAGACTACTGTCCAAAGCCCTTGACGAATTTTCGCCCAACATGGGGTCAAAAATGTAACCTACCAAAAGTTCTAAGCAACTTCCAAAGGGGAATTACTTAAACCTTCGACATCGCTTAGGCGGCGGCTAGGGGGTGGATAGCTATAAAAAAAATCCTGAAATGGTAGACAAATGATAGGCGCGAACTGGGTCTATATAGTGGACAAACTATGTTCCTATTTCCCCACAAACCCAGTTAATACGAAAAGAAATAAAAGACAAACCTCATTTTAAGTTCCTTTATAAAAAATTTACCAATTTACCCAAAAATCTTAAAAATTATTTTCCTAATGGTTTTTGATGAATTTTATAAACAAATAAACTAACATAACTAAATATGACAAGAAATCAGTCAAAGTATATGTCATGTACATGAACCCAAAAAGAAAATAAATTTACCAACAGGTGGCACGGTTGGTCGTTAGTCTATCTCAGATAATATGATGTCTATGATATTGCCTAACCCGGTTAACCCCAAAACCACTCCCTAGCGCTCCAATCAAAGATATCGGATAATACGCCTTGTATACATTACACTTGTCCGCTACTTTTTTTTGACGGTACGCTCTTCCTATGTTGTCAGATCTCTTTCATCAAATATCAAACATTAAATTTTTATTTAAAAAGTTACTATTACCTTTAATACAATCTAATAAAAAAAGGAAATAAAGAATTGAAAGCATCAATATGAGTTTTTTATTAATTGCAATCACTTAAGACTTTTAAGTATCTATTTTTACATGTGTATCATATGGGAATATTAAACATTTTGGTATAAATCATTTAACTTTGGCAACCTAAGACATTTTGCTGATGTTGTCAAAGTGACAGATCAAGTTTTATTGTGATTTTTGTGGTTTTTTGTAGTTTTCAAGAATAATTTAAACCCTGAACTTTTTATTAAGGACTTTTACGATGGGGAGGAAATAAATAGTGTGCCGAAATACGCAGAATAAGAATGTTATTCGGTCATTTCATAAATAAGATTATGTTAGCATAGACGTAGGCATATACAGGGAATAAGGCTTAATTTATTTACCAGTGTAAAGGCATTTAGCACTAGCATTGTTTATTTAAATAATAATGTTCTATATTTTCTGATCAGGTTTCCTAGAGAAATTATTCAACGTAGAATTTGGCTGCAAAATCTATGCTTGGTGGAGGAAAACATTATGAAAATGAAAGAAGCCTTAGTATATGTTCTGACCATTTTTGTATAGCAGATATTTATGAAAATTTAAGTGGTAGACACATCTTAAAACATAATGCTGTACCTATCAAGTAAGTACAGTATTTATTATGGGTATTTTTATTATATGTAAGCTCTAAAATTATACAGTAATCATCACATTTTAGAGAATTTTGGGAGAGGTAGTTGAAGAGGCGAAAAATGAAGAAAAAAAAAATACTTTTTTTTAGTGCAGTTCGTAACGGATGCTTCAATAACAATCTCACATGGAGATTGTTTCAAAATTGTTATAAAAAATTATTAATTCATAATGAAGTAAAGTCAAATAAAACTGCCAATGCAATTGCTTTAGATGGCACCAGCATCTTCGATTGTAGCAACACTAGTAGCCAAATTGCGTTAAATTTAAAATGTTACGAATCAGACACTAAAGAAAATTTGGAATTTACAAATGAGCTTCGTGACCATGATTACCTATCTATATATTTTCTGAGCGAATACATTCAGGATGTAGTTGCTTATATTTCTGGTTTTATAGTAAAATCCTTAAAGAAAAAGATTCACTGCAAACAGTGTTCTGCAATTGAACCAGTGAGTTCGAAAACCGTACAAGTCTCAAATTTGACATTTCAAAATAAGCCATTTCGTTTAAAATTTGTCTCTTCATCAGGCGAGTTCGGATAGTCAGGGGCTGGAGCGGGATAAATTTTAGGGTGCTTTTCAATGACATTTAAGCGTGTTAAACCGTCACTAATCGGACTAAACCGAACGCTAAAAGGGTCGTTTGGAGTTAAAAGTGTTAAAGGAGTTAAAGGAACTTGGCAGACCGAACGCAATGATCGATGCACTATTTCAGTGATGATGTAATTATGGTTCCACTGACAATTAAAGTGACAGTAGATTTTTGGAATGCGTTTTGTTCGTTTTGTTTACCTAAATTATATCGTTTTTTTCACTTTTATAAATATATTCCTAAAGTAAGTAGATAGCATGTATCAAATATACAATCGTTTAGTTACCAATTATATACCTTTAAACTATTTTTTATGACCTGTAAACAATATTTTGAAATAAAATAAAAATAGTAAAAACGTATATGTTAAATTTATTGATGTTTTTGTTAAAAGTTTGGTTAGAATTAAATGTCAGTCGAACCAAAATGACATCACACTGAACTAGCGCATTGAGCTTAAAAACCGTACTAGATACCTAGCTGTTAATGTAGTACAGCTGATTATACCCGTGAAATTAGGTGAAAAACCGTACGTATCTGCGACTCGTACGGCTTTTCATCTCAATTACAAAATAATGGTCAGTTGATATGGTCAGTTGGAAAAACACAAATACTGAAAATGAAAATTACATAACTAAGATAACAGTTTTGATATTGTATTTTTCCTCCTTTTTGAATAAATATAAAATAAATCTTTTCTCATCGACAGACTTTCTGTCTCAACTGTCAAAGGTGCTACTTTCTGTTCTTAATACACAAATAGCTATTTTGTCTTTTATTCCAAAATATGCTTTACAAAATATCAGTTATCTTATAACACTAAATAAATCTATTGAGCAGATTCTTCACCAAGAGTGTTTGTAGGAGTAATCATGATAGTAAAATGACATTCGAAATGTCACAAAAGAAGCTTCCTTTAGTGTTTTTTCTATTCGGACAAATTAGAAATAAAGTATCTCTTGATAATCTTAAGCTAATGTGTTTTAGCCTTGTCCAGATATTATAAAATCATTGCTGATTACTGTCCTAAATGAGTTATTATATCATTACACGTGTCGTGACATGCAACCCAAATGGTATGTAATAGAAAGATCATATTTGTATATTTATGTATCTGAAATAAAATTGTTCTGTTTTTAATAGCTTTTTATTTCATAAAAAAAAGGTAGTCCGGCAATATAATTATTCTTTTTTCGACCTGTAATAAAGGTTTTCAAACAGTACCCATGTAAAAATAATAATAAATGGCTTTATATTTTTACTTGCTCTTTGCTCTTCATGTATTTAAAAAAATATATATAATAAAATACTAACAAAAATGTTCTTCCACTTTGAGCTACCTACTATTTTAATTTATAAGAAAAAATATAAAATGACTTTTTGAATGTCCTGTATAAATTGAATATGTTTTCTTTAAATTTAGCTTTGATTCTGAAGACCCATAGATTATTGATTTGGTCATTAAATAATTTTTACTAAAAATATATGTAAACCCTCCCGAAACACTACGTCAATGTGCGACGTACGATTCCCCTTTCCCCGTCTAGTAAAACATGCGGACAGAAGGTGTATTGGGTATACAGTGTGTAGGGCGAGTCTGTCTTAGATAATATGATGTCTATGGCTCCAATCTACTTGTCGTTGTCCTGTGTCAGTCTGTGTATGTCTTATGTTTATTGTCAATTGTTAAAATAAGTATGCTTGTCACCTGTTGGGTCGTTGCAGACTCCGTTTTAAATAATTTATATAATATGTAGTGTAGTATTATTAATGTTATACCTAATCAAAGGTAAGTTTACCTACGTACTTTTTATTGAATTTGTTTTACTTCACGGCTTAAATTTTATATTTTGTCATTGATCTCATATAGTGGGTATCCTAGAGTAAATTTTAACATCATTTAATAATTCAATTGTTAATTTGTAAAGCCTTTTAGGATGGCTTTGATGATGGCTTTATAATTTGAAAGCGCTTTGCCTACTTCTTATTGAAATATTTTTAATTGTTACGTTACACGCAAGTATTCATTCCACTTTCATTTTAACTATTAGTGTGTAAATCACTCCCAGTCTGCCTATTTATTAAAAAATACCCCGTATATTTTTAACATTTTATCAAATAGCTTTTATTAGTCCTCCTAGCCCTCGACCGTGCCCTATTATTTTTAGTACTATTCTCTTTAGGTATTAACAGTTAATGTTTTCCTGTTTTCTTAATTGTTTTTCCTCGCCTATTATTGATTTAAATTCTCTATGAGGAATTATCTCCTAAAACATTTTTCAAGGCAAATAACGTAGTCGTGATTATCTGAAAGTCCCTTTAGCTTATCTTAAAAGTTTGTGATTTCGTTAACGAAAGTTTTTTCAACCAGTGACCTAGTTCTTGAGAAAGTATGTCCCTAAAGAATAACAAGCGCTTTTTCATTTCTTTTTCGTACCGTTTTTTTAACTCAATAGCTTCTCATACCCCTAAGAAAATGCAAGTAAAAATAGAAAATTATAATTTTATTATTACGTCAATATTAATATTGTGAATTTCCTCATAAGTAGTTTGTGATACATTTTATAAATGTAGCATGCACTTGTAACATACCTTTACCGTGGAAGTTATAGATCATCAGGTTACTCAAAAATTACAAATAAAACTTAATTATTTATTAAAAATATACGTTATAGTTATTTATGCAACAAGTGTGTAAAGTAACCCTCTTTTGACAAATGTGACACATGAGTCAAAAAGGGACTTTACACACGAATTGCATACAATATTTTTTCTACTACCAGAAGTTTTATCAAAAAATTAAGGTTTTATATACATTTTCTTCACACACTAGTGTGTAAAGAAAGTTTAATTTTTCGTTCCAATTATAACACGTTGGTTTGTAATAAAATATAATTAAACTAATTTAATATGCATATTTTCATCAAATTAAAACAAGTTAATTAGATTAACTTAAGACCTAAATGTTATTATTTAGTATTAATAATAACACGAATTAACTAGATTAATATGGAATTGAATATAATATATATTATTTAATTATTAACAATATTAATATAAAAAGTGCAGTTTGTGCACTTGTGGATTTCAACCCGGGATCTTCGTCACCGGAGACAAGCATTTTACCACTATAACTCTTTGTTGTATTATTTATATTTGTAATTTTTCCATAAAAATGAGTGCTAAATTACAACACTACCAGTTTTTATTATAAAAATAATATAAATGTTTTATAATTTAAATATACTTATAATCAGTGGCGGCTTGTGGTAATTTAAAATGGGTGTTCACTTTTTCCAATAATTTTATCATATGTAAGTTCGGATCAAAACTTTGTACAAGAGTCAATATCGCTGTTTTTTTTTTATTTGAGTTTGTATTAAGTGTAGTTATTATTATCAACATCATACTGTTATTAAGCACTACAACTATTAATAAATTCATATTTTAGTTAGTGTGATATTTATTTAGTTTTTAATACGTTGAAAACCATCTATAAACATTATTAGTTAGTAAACTGAATTTTCTTCATATTTTGAGATTATTTTTAAATATATATCGGGTTATGTAGAAAGCTTGACATTGATTTCTGTGTAAAAAAATTTATGTGAAACTTTACCTACCATTTTTTAGTTCTTATTGTAAATTTAATCATTTTCACAATTTGTCACAGATGTCAAATAAAAAATATATTTTTTATTGGCAAATAAAATAAGAACTAAAATGTTTTCAATGTTTACTTTATAAGATCAGTCCCATCACAATACATATTACACAGACACAAACTAGAATAAAGATATATAATGCCTGGCATTTTAAATGATACTCTTCGCAGTTTAACCCCCATTTTTAAGCAGATTGTCTTCACAATCACAATCAATAATAGGCCTCATCTCCTTATAGATCTTGATTTTTACTAAAAATTTCATGTTGATATCGCTTATCATTTTTGATTTTTTTTTAATTTCAACCCCCCTTAAATCTCCCATATTTACTCAAATTTTTTTGTAATGAAAGGGCTTCTTCTCCTGTTAGAGATTGATGTTTGCTAAAAATGTCAAGTTTTTCAGATTTGTTAAAAATCAATAGGCTTTGTCCCCTTATAGAGCTTGATTTTTGCTTAAAATTTTCAAGTTCATACCATTTCTTGTTTTTGACTTACCGTGTAGACAAAAAACGTAACATCGGACAGATAGACAAAGTAAACCTATAATACTCTTCACATAATATACTGTATGAAGAGTAGAAAAAAATGTATGAGGTAAAATAAACAATTTAAAAAGGTCAACAATAATATTCAACTTCTTTTATCAAAGGATACTAAAAGTTTGAAATAGCAGCACTTAATTGAACATTTACCTAAATCTGTGAACTAAACTAGTGAGATACATACACATCGTAAAATGTTATCACACTTATTTCTCCATATGACCCTTTCTAAGTGTATTTCACAGCACATTCCAAAGTATTCTTGCACTCTCTATGTCCTATACCCTTATGGCAGACTTTTGCATGTCCATGTTCACTAAAAAATAGTGTGTTTTAATAAATAACAGAATAATAGTATTTTGTCTAAATAGGTAAATGGGCTTCATCTGTATTTTCAAATTATTGTTTAATTGTAGATAGTATATTAATGTTTTGATATGTACTTATAGGATTGATTAGCCATATCATGTAGATATGGGGAATGTTACTTGTTAAGTGCCTAATCAAATTCACAATTTATGTTTGATACTTATTGCTTTTTTCGAGACATACTTTATTATCAACTGTAAACTAATTTACCAAGAGCCTTATTTTTATTTAAAACCTGCAGTGATCCAAATTACCATAACATCTAATATCTTTGAGAATACTAAATTATACAAACAAGGCAATAAAAAAATGTCATTAAAATAAAAGATTTCTGGTTTGTATGCAACAAACGATCTAGGTTAAAGGGCAACACGATTGATAATTACAGGCAAACATAACTTTATATAGGTAAACTATTTAAATGTACATACCATTTCTTAGGTAAAATTTCTCATCGAGTATATTAAATTAACGTTGATCCTTTTTTCTGATTTAGACTTTTAAAGTGAAAAACCATTTGTATCTTAATCTTTTTCAAATTTTGATTGTACATTTCCATAATTATGTCTAGTTACTTCATCAGATTAATAAAATTTTTCCTTTTAGCGGGTTTTGTGGAAAAAAAAATTACAAATTTTTTGATTATTTCTTACTTTATAGTATTTACAATTGAGTACAAAATAGACCGTTTTGAAGTAGTTTTGGATGGTCTTAGACACTGAAACAAAATATAAAACAAATTACAGTCGTAAAACTTTATGATAGGTAAATTAATCAACATAACCTTAAAAATTTTAATTTACCTTGCCTTATAGAAGTTTTTTGGGAACAATCGTTGAATTGGCACACATACTTTCAATTTATTAAAGACACAGTTCTTAATTAAACATATTTTTTTAAATAGGCACAATTAAAATAATCTTGTTTTTATTTAAAGTATTTAACAGCAGAGGAATGACACTAATGATAGTGACAGTTTGTTTGATTTGGTACAGTGTTGCCAGAATATGTTTTTCTTATGTACCAGATTTGTCTAAAAAATGTACCAGTGCGTAAATAAAAACTTATTACGCACTAGTGCGTAAAGTAAAGTTTTACGAACTCTATAGCGTGCAAAATGATAGTACTTTAAGAACGGTAATAGAAAAAATAGATTTTGTCAATATTCTCATTAATTTTAATTTAATTTTAATCATTAAATAGTAAATAGTGTATGTGCACGTGCACCATAAAAAAATCAATTTTATAATATAATAAAAACGATACGATTATTTCTAGGTTAGTCTGGGGGATACTCCTCGAGCAAACCGAATCCATTTTACAAAAATAACACAAAAAGTAGAGCAAGCGAATCAATAATAGACAATATTTTTCCTCGGACCAAGTTTTTCTATACCATTCTACGAAACTAAAATCAATTTATTTGATCTGATAGAAGTGTCTATTTGAGTTTCATTGAAAGAAAGACATTATTTCATTTTGAAGAGATATTGCATTTCTAAGGAGAAAGCTTCAACTATTTTTATATTGAAAATTTAAAGAGAGCCGAGTTGAAGTTACTCTTAGTGAATTTCCTCTCTTAAATTAACTTTCGAGTATGATGTCGGTGATTTAAACGGAAGGTTAATAAAAAATATATGAAACGAAAATCCTTTTGAATTTCAGTTATTCAGCGTGTTCTTTGTTAAACTTCCTTGTGACAGTTTTGTAGAATTTTTTGAGGTGCTATTATAATTTATTCAAGATCAATGTTTAAACGAATTATTCTGGCTGCATTACCGAAAAATGTTTTCAATCATTTTATTTTTTCGTCGAATTTTGAATAAGGAATATTTATTTTCGATTGTAAGATGTCAATTTACTCAGAAACCCTTTTTATCACTCGGCCGTTACGTTTTAGTTTATCGTCACCAATTTGGCAAAAAGGGACACTTATGGAATTACCTCGGTGTATGTCTGTCTCTCGGTCTTTTATAGACGTTTTACTCGGAGATTATTTGACATACACTTTTCTTAAATTTTCCTAAAATACGACTACGAGGAAATTTATCATTGCAAAAAAACTTATAGCGGTTTTTTCTTTTAAATGGCATTGACAACAATACAAGTATTAAAATTGAATATATTTTATCTAACAAGTGATATTGTTAGTATCTGTATCTGTAACGTGTGGAGGGTGGGTTACCCCCACAGTACTTAGGCCTCATTAGGCCCATTTTGCATCCTCCTAAGATGATGGGCACCTCCTAGCTCGTGAGCCAGCCTAAAGATTTAATGTAGTTAACAACGTCGCCAAGAGCGTGCTTCTCTTATATCGGCCGGTGGAGAGCATCGAGCAATCGTAAAGAATATGCTCGATGATCTCATCTTCTTGTTCGCACCCTCTGCAGAGTGCAGATTCTGACAGCCCCATAATATGGAGATGCTTCCGTACTTGGTAATGACAAGTCAGAATGCCTGTGACTAAGCGCAGATTCTGTCTGGTCATAGTCAAGTATTTGTTTGCTGCAGTGTTGTCAGGATAACTTAAGAGCTCCCTGGCAACTCTGCAGTTTCTTGTTTCATCCCATCTTTCCTTGAATTCCACAAGGCAATGTTCTTTAATTGGGTCTGTCACTACCAATTTTGTCAGGTCAATGGAAGGGCCAGGTCCAAAAAGTATTTGGTTGGCTGCTCTCTTGGATAGTGAATCAGCAAGACGGTTTCCTTTCGATGTGGCGTGACCTTTAATCTATCTTAAGATGACCAAATTGTTGATGGATACTTCGGCCATAGCTTCGTGACATTCTAGTACTAACCCTGAATAAATTCGTGGTCTGTTCAGGGTGAGTAGTGCTTGTCTGCTATCTGTATAGATGAGCTTATTCCTTCCAGTGATATTGTTTCTGGTTATTTTTTTACTGCTATGAGAATCTCCGTTAGCTCTGTTTGAACTACACTGGTACTATTGCTCACAGCCCATTTTATGTTTAGGTTTAAGGATCTGGAGTATATTCCACATCCTGAGCCTTGTTTTGTTTTAGAACCATCGGTGTAGGTATGAATCGTACCTGCCACTTCTAGCTCTGCTATTTGTTCTATTATAACTTAATATGGCTTATGGAAGATATATCTCAGTGAAATGGAGTCCATGTTCGCTTGAAGCAGTGGGAGCGTATCAAGCGCCTCCTGCAAAAAGCGACGTCTCGCTTCACCGGATCCTACATCAGGTTGTATTCCAACCCTGCGGAGGCATGTCATTATCCTCAGAGCAACTTCCTTGATGTAAATATTAAGGGCAGTTAGACTAAGAATGACTTCCATGGCTCTGGTCGGTGTTGTTTTTATGGATCGTGTTATGTTGAGACATGCTGTTCTTTAAATTTGTTCTAGTTTACGGATAGCTGTTAATTTTTGGGTTTTTGGTACCTAGATAACTGCACCATATGTTAGCATAGGTCTTATGATAGCCGTGAAAGTCCATGCGACGACTCTGGGGGAGAAACCCCAGGTGTGCCCCACGGTTCGGCGGCATTGTTCATAAGCAATGTATGCTCTTTTAACTCTGTTTTCTAAGTGCGAGTTCCATGTTAACTTGCTGTCAAAGTTGAGACTTAGGTACTTCACCTCTGTTGCAAATTTTAGTTTTGGATTTAGGAGTTCTGGAGGTTTTAATTCCATTTTCATTATTTTCCTTGTGAAAAGGACCACTTATGTCGTCTTAGGATTGATAGACAGTGAATTGTCCTTGCACCACTGTTCTATAATTTTTAAAGCTACTTGCATTCTTTCGCAGAGTATGTTCTCAAAATTCCCTGTTTGCAGAATGACCAGGTCATCTGTATATGCTATTGTGTAGTGACTGTCATTATTGAGGCGACTCATGAGAGTGTTGAGAACTATATTCCACAGTAGAGGTGATAGCACCCTGTGTCCCTGTGGACATCCCCTCGCAACCAAGCCTCTTATATTAACATCTTCTATACTTATGTTTACTACTCACTTTGAGAGCATGTTATGTATCCACCCTTCTAACCATTTGTGGAATATTCCTGTTGGTTAGTGAGTGTATTACCTTTGGGAAGGTGGTTTTATCAAAAGCACCTTCTATGTCTATGAAAACACCTAAGGCGGACTCCTTATTATCCAGGGACCTTTCTATCCGGTCAGTAACTAGATGAAGGGCTGAATCAGTAGATCTGCCTGGGGTGTATGCATGTTGGTTTGGGTGAAGTGGTGTTGTTGTAATCACCGCATCCCCTGTGTACCTTTCGCATAGCCTTTCCAATGTTTTCATGGAAAAAGATGTCAGATGAATTGGTCGGTATGTGTTTGGGACAGTGTAATCCATCCTTTTAGGTTTGGGTAAAAATACCACTTTTACCTCTCTCCATTTTTTTGGGGATATACCTCAGAGCCAACGAGGATCTGAATATACCCACCAGGTGCGGTGTAAGTTCTTTCAAACCCCACTGAAGTAGGGCTGGATAGATACCGTTAGATTCTGGCTATTTAAATAGAGAGAAGATGGTTATTGCCCATCTAATTTTTTCAACGTCTACAATGTGTTTGGCAGTTTGCCAATCATAGACAGATGGATGATATTGTTAGTTAAATAACTTTATCTTTTAAAATGTAACAAGAACTAGTCATTGGGCCAATCTTCTTACCTCTGAATGTAATTACTTGTTGATTAGGTATAGATTCAGCTAGAAAATCTGCCCTTTTAAGAAAAGATATATAGTGCCTGTTAAACAGCCCATGTCACAGCAAAGTCTAGCGACCATTTCCCTCTTGACTAATACCGCAAAAGGAATTGAACTATGTCAAGAGGAAAATAGCAGAGATAGAAAGAAAATCATTTTCAACACTCTAGCTTTGATTCTGCTTCTTAAGGAGAAAGTCATACTTCTACCGCTTTTTTTTTATTAGGATTTATCAGCAAGCATTAGACAATCTTGTATTTAAGTCTCTAATAAGAGAGAGAATCCTTACCATTCGCCCACACCTTTTGATTTTTTAATTTTCAGGTTAGTTTTAAACCATTGTAAGGGAGAACCCCGTATGTCATACATTTGAAGTTTTTTAATTAAAATTTCATAATTAACACAATCAAAGGCCTTTGCGAATTCACGAAATACTGAAGCCGTGAAGAGTTTATCATTAATAATAGAAAATATTGCGTCACTGGTGCATTTTTAAGGTAGGAAACCATACTGATGAGCTGTTAAGGTGTTATGTTTGAAAAGAAAGGTTTTTTTTATTAGCCTTTCTACTATCTTGAATAAGGTAGGTAACAAGGCAATACGTCTATAGTTACAGGTTTTGATTTTGTCGCCACACTTATAAAGTGGGATTATTATAGCTGTTTTTAGACAGTTGGGAAAGAGACCAAATTCGAAGGATTTATTATTCAATGAAGTTAAAATGCTAATTACTGTAACAACCAAGATATCTAAAGACCACCGCGTGTCACCAAATGTAACAACCGGGAAGTCTAAAGACCACCACTTGTCAGTAAATGTAACAACCAACTAGCCTAAAGACAATTTGTTACTACTGATAGGTCTTTAGCTACTATTGTTAATATACGATTAAGAGATTAAAGCAGCACTGTCACCAGTCAAAGGCTCCTGAAGTCCAGAAGGAACATCCATTCACCAGTGGCAAATACAAATAATAAAAAAATTAAATTAAAAGAACAAAAAATGATCCCTTAATAGCATAGTCGAGCGGTTTCTGGCAACTAGTTTTGGACTCTTTTAGTCTCAAGGGAATAGAAACGCCGAGGCTTCTCAAATTCTCGGAATATCTCACTGGTTTTAGGAAGGGGGGAGAGATTATTAATAAGTATTAAAACATTAACAAATGTATATTTAAAATAAGTACAAAATTGACTAATAGTCTAAAGAATAAATTAATAAAATTATATTTAGGGAATAAAGCATTACTTGATAATAGATCCAAACTTTTAGTAAAATAACCTGTTATTTATGACAACTAGAGAAACTTCCTACTGAATTATATAGTTTGGACTTATTAAAAATTAAAAATGGTACCGGAAACTTTAACTATATAATAATATAAAATATTTATAAGATAAATATAATACTCGGGACGAAAAATGTAAAATTGGCATTTATATGTAAATCAACTAATTATTATCAAACAAAACACTTTAAAAAGAAGTTAGAGATATTTACCTATATTACACAATCGCTGGGCAAAACTTTACTGTACACATTTCGGTGTTTCGTTACTTATTGTCCCGAAAAACAAGAGCTCTCGCTTTCGGCGAAAGTTCTAGACCTTAGTCCACACTCGAAATGTTTTCTTTCTGTCCAGTCTCTCTATATAAACCCAAAATTTACGTGATAGTTGTTAGAATGAAAACGTTCTACCTTGAATTCCCTAGTTCAATGTAAGCCACTGACTGGAGTAATAACCTGATTGTTTGTTTTATTTCCATACGTGTGTTCCTTTTTAATTTTAAATTTAAAACATTAAAATACTTTTTTAGAATTTTTGGTAAATTCTTTATATTTTCAAATAATAATGCCAATTATTACATTACTACATCAGGTATATTTAAAAATAACTTAGTGGACAAGCCCACAAGAATATTTATTTTGGTTTGCACCGGATCATGCTTATCTACTAGTCTTGGGAAGAAACCATCCCTAATAATTTTAGTAGGTAGGAGGAAGAAGAGAGCATCCTGACTTGGAGCTATGTAAGAGTTGATATTGTTACTTACATTTACAAAATAATTGTTTAGTTCATCTAAACTAGGATTTACATTGTTAGAAGAACGGGTTTTATTTCTTAAGTCATTTATAATAGACCAGGTTACTTTGGAGAAGTTTTTAGCTCTTGAAATGCGATTTTTGAAGTATTTTTTTTTTTCTAGAAGATTTGATAATTTTCCGATACAATATTCTATAATTGAAGTCTGCTTAATGTGTTACATTCACTCGTATGCATTAAAGATGGTTAAGAAAAAGTAGGTAGTGAACAAAAATAAAATGGTAACACCTTCTGCACCTAGGAGGCAAAATCAAAGCTCGCTGTAGTACCTATAGTTCCCTGGAACAAGGCGTAATTAATAGAGGAAATATTTACAATTTCACAAAATGTCACCATGTTTCGTGTCACAGCAAAGTCAAACGACAGTTTGCCTCCTAAAAACAATTACTCTTTTTGCTAATACCGCAACAGGCATTGCATTATATCAAGAGGAAAAGAGCAGAGATAGAAAATCATTTTCAACAAACTAGCTTTGATTTAAAATCAAAGCATGCATTGTCTAGAATTGTCAAAATAAAGAACAAACACCTAATTATTTTTTTATTTCTCTTTTCCTACAATACACACAGATATGAGATTAATAGGAAAAATAAAAGTAGACATTTGGCAACAAAATTTAAATTCTTCTGATTTATTGGTACACGTCGCGAGACATAAGGGACATAAAATTTCAACTTTAACAATTATTTCTTCGACCTCTATTGATATCTAAACATCAAAATTTTGCTAAAGTACTTTATAAGTGATAAAATTTAAAATAAGAGTCATAAAAAATTTAACTGTTATAGTCCATTTAAATGCTACCATTCCAAATTCCTTACCTTCCTCGTATATAGTTTCTGAATATTCATATAATGCTGAGTAAACGTAAATTGAAATTAATAGGATATTACATGACCAGAAATTTGATTAGGTAAACAATAGTTTCATTAATAAAATAGTCCTGACGTTTCATTCACTTCAGAACCATGTATAAAGTTTTAGGCAAATATTAATTACAAAGAGGACCCTACATATCCCTATCCCGTTCCTAATTAATATACAGCCAACAGACGTCCATAATACTAATTGATTTAAATAATTAATTTATAAACGAAAATAAATACTTAAAATCAGTCCCACATAAAATTTATTTATTTATTTATTAAAAATAAATGGATGCTGTCGGTTTCGTTCCAAGGGACATCATCAGATCTAGATGGAAGATGTGTAAGAATGATTTTATTTTCTGTACAAATTTAATATTATTTTACGAAATATTCGGTTTTTAAACGGACGAAATGTCAGTCACATCCTATGTTTATGTTAACACTATTAAGATACGGAGGTATCGGGTAACAAATATGCGGGTAAAATTTTAAGCAGGCATAGAATACAGATCATTTAAGGTTTAAAAGGACCCGCATTTTTTTCGTTTGGCCAACGCGAGATGGCTCTACAAGCAATACTTTCATATTTTATGAATATAGAAAACTATTAACCTCTCTACTGGATTTCAAACCATAAAAAAAAAGCTTTCGCTAATACTCACTACTGCATGGAAATAGAGCGTTCTCGTTATGCACTATTGCCATATCTACACCAGTCATTTTACATGTCTTTGATCTGTGCCTAGTGTTGTTTTTGAGTGACTTATTGTTTTATATATACTATTTCTCATTGAGTTTTTGTGTTTATTATTAAAAATGCCCTTTGTACTCAAGAAAAAGTCAAAAAGAGGCTTACATTTAAAAAAGTAAGTATATAGGATTGAATTACTACATATAAAATGGATAGGTAGTGTAGTGTAACCAACTAAAATAAAGAGAGACAACTTGACTAATATCTCTCTCTTTTATAAAAGTATGATAAATAAAGTGGCAGCGTGATCGACTATGAAGTGATTAGGACACCACAAGTGACAGACTGAAAGATTCGTTATCTATTGGCTACTTACGTGTTATTGAGGGAGTGGTAAAGGTTAAAAGAAAACATCTATTGATTTATATCTAATCTTTATTGAAAATATTATATATGACAGAATCAGAATGTAAAAATTTATTAGTATATAAAATATATTTATAAAGATTAAATATAGGTCTGGTTCGGTGCAATAAAAAAAAATAATTAATTTATCAAATGAGGGGAAAGAACCAGCAAGAAAACCCCAAAGTTATAGTAAATACAATAAAACCAATCAAATGTTAATTTGGATACAAATGACAAATTAAGTATATATATAAAAAAAACCATTTAGTTACTCGATGATTTAGTTAAACACAGAAAAATATATGAAATAATATTCAATTTGAGTTAAACACAGGAAAATATATGCAATAATATTTAATACATTATATAAAAAAAACAATATCTAATACTGCAAGGCAAAAATAAAATAAATATTTTAAAAAACAATAACTCATCAGATAACAAACATTGAGCATTACTAGGTTCAAACACACTCGATGCAAAACTGAAGAAGGGTTAGTAGGGACAAGGTAATGGGGAAGCTCTACAGCTTTACTACCCACCTAAAGTTGAATATTCTGGTGACAAAATAGGGTAAGTTACCGAGACACCTATACCGATGTTGTCCCAGCCACGGGCGAAAATGTTAGTATCAATCAACAAGGCATTTCATACTTTTAACTTAGATCTGCCAATGCTGTGAATATCTGATGTTAGAAAAACACATAATTTACTAATATAATATTACTTTTCCCTTGCCGAACTTTAAAAATGACAAAAAATAACAATCTCAAAGTCAAATCAAAATTATAGCAAATTTTGCTTAGTATAACTATAAAATATAAATAAACTTCAAAAATATTTAAATTAAAATATTAAAAGGATGCTATTTTTCACTGATTTAGATAGTAAAATAAGTAATAAAATCAAATAAACTCGTTATTGGAATGCAAGCAATTTTTTATGACAGATACAAAAAATGCTGTCAAGAAAAAGCATGAAATTACTTATAACAGTGAAATTGAAATCTAAATAGTGAACCATCAACTAGTTAAATAATATAAAAGTAATTAAAACATAATAATTGATTTAAAAAGGCACTTACATTTTTATCTCAAATGAAACTAACAAAAACCTACACCTTTTTTAACAATCGCGACATTCCATTCTCTCTACGTTCCAAAATCTGACATTCAATAAATAATTCCCGTTCCTATGCGATGATTCCCTGGTTCTATTCCAGCGCATCCACGACTTTGTTTCCATTCAACGGGGACGGAATTAAATACGATCCCTTTCAGTAGAATTATTGAAGATTAAAAAAATTGTTGATTTTTCTATAACGCCTGCAAGAAAAATACAATAACTTCACGTAAAATTAGGTTACGTTAGAAGTTCATAAAAAAAGCATATTTTTTTTGGTAAATTATCCTATTTAAATAATATAAATACATAGGTTTGTAAACATTGATTTATTTATAATTATGCAATCCACTGCTTTAAAAAAAACAGGTCAAAGAAGAAGGATAAAAGTGCGTTGCCACATATTTTTTCCTAAATACTTAGCTGTTCTTTATTTTCATAGTAGTACCTACCTTACAGATTTTGCATTTCCGTTCAAACCGTATGGTTTCTAGCGGGTGTTTAAGTTAAAATATTGTTTTCGTTTTTTGCTAATAATTTTACAAAATATTCATATTATTAAAATTGACACAGAGGCATACCTTTATGGAAGGAATATTATTTATTATTTTGTATTTTGTTAAAGGGTGTGCGATTCTCGATAATGAAATTGAGACATACCTTTCTTCGATGCTGGTCAATAAACAGTTATATAATAGATTTTGTCAAGCATAAAATATACCTTTTTTTTTCTAGGTAATTTTGATTAGAGAATATGATTCAAACATAATTTTTGTGTAAAACTGTTTTACTTTTGTTTAAACTTAATAATTTTAACCGTTTTTGAAAAACACACAATTAAACACTTCAAAGTCTGAGTGTTTTAAAATAAATAAAAGTAGAAAAATTTGTAACTCCGAATAATAAACAAAATAACTTAATAAAATATTTCATAAACAAATAAAACGTCTTTGGAATGATCAGTCAATTTTATATTTATTAATTTTTAGCACCACAATGTTGCGGAATAAATTTCAAATTCTAGTGCAGTAACGGTCAAAATTAAAAAAAAAAAAAAAAAAAAAAAAAACATTGAAGTACAGGAAATTATCCACTTTTTATTAAAAAATAACAAACTCAAAGTGAATGTTCTACGTGGTATTTTTCTACTTTACGACTTTTCCAATTTATTTTAAGACTAGGGTTTTAATTAGGACCAAACTTACGGAAAGAAAAGCTATGAGCCAATATCATCATTAGCAATAGCATATGTGGGCAACGAAATATAAAATAATAAATTCAATTACATTCCTTGTCTAATTGCCAATTTTGTGAAATTATTACAAATAAAAGGAAAAAGTATTTTTATACCACAACATTTTATTGAGGCATCTTTGGTCCAATCCTCATATTCTGATCCTCATAACCTACGATTACTTTATGTTCCAATAGATATGACTAACACAGAAACTGGAGTGGATCCTCACCCAAAGTGAATCCATGCACAAGCTCCAGTATATTACTTTTATTGGTGATGGTGATTCAAGCGTTCACGTGAAAATTTTGATAAATGTTCCTTAATGCAGGAAAATTAACAAAAAATAGATTGTGCGAATCATTTGACCAAAAATTTAACGAAGCATCTACACGGAATAGCGAAAGAGTCATTGGCAAATAAAAAACTATTGCCCACTACGCGAATTAATTATATAGGTAAAATCTGCAGAAAACTAATTACAATACATGCTAAAAAAGATAATCCATCTTCAGAAGATTTGAAAACTGACATCCAGAATGTGATGAAACATGTATTTAGGAATCACGAACATTGTAAAATAGATTACTGTCTTAAGCATGGACAAGTAAGCATACAAAATGGTTTAAACAAGCCTCTACTGAGACAAATTTACGAATATTTCATATATTAGGAAATTTTGCCTTACATTCTTTCAGCCTTGTTAAAGATATGACCAGTAATAGAGGCGAGCAATTTATGCATCTAGTCGCAAAATTTAACAAAGGCCAACAAACATTTTACGGCCGAAGAAATAGTTTTAATATAAGATACAATGCTGCAAGTTTAGCATACCAATTTGGTTGGTTCTTAAAAGCATAACGAAGAAAATTTGCTAAGACTCTAACGAATACTCTCAAACGGTTGATAAATAAAAGAAGCAAGGAAAACGTTAAGTTACAAAAATGTAGAAGGAGACTGTTTGCAACAGAAGTAGAAACTTCAGACCCTAAAAAAGAATGTGTAATACATTGTCAAGCACCTGACCTTCGCGAAGAAGAAATCAAAACACTAATATACCAACAAGTAGGACTATTAAACGTCTCCATTGTTGAAGCTGACGGACTTGAACATTTTACGAGAGGGCATAGTAATAACCCAAAATGATTCGAGGCGAGACAATCCCGTCTCACAGCTTCTACTTTTGGAGACTATACTTCAGAAAATTGATTGAGATAATTATGTACATTTTTTGTACATAATTAATACAGTTGGAATATGGAAATATTAACGAAGATGTAGCAATAGAAGCATTTACATCTTTAACCAAAAATATTGTGACTCCTTGTGGATTATTCGTCTGCACTGAAAAACGATACGGATTTTTAGGAACATCGCCTGGTTGATGATGACCAAATTATTGAAATTAAATGTTCCTACTCCGCCCAGGAATATACACCATTAGAAGCAGCAAGTTCAATTAAAAATTTATGTTGTTACTTAGCTAAAGATAGATGCAATATGTATTTAAAAAAGAATCACAAATATTTTTATCAAGTGCAAGGACAACTTTATATTTCTAAAAGAAATTATTGTAATTTTGTGATTTGGACACCTAAAGGACTACACATACAAACGATTAAATATGATAAAAAGTTCACAAGGGCAATGATTAACCAGATAAGCACATTTTTTTATGATCATTATGAAGTAGAACTTGTGGATAGTAGACGTTCACGAAATATGGAACTACGAAATTATTCAAAGTGAAATAAATATCTCGACAGGCAATTATCAAGTCACACAAGCTTTTACAAAATCTGACACCAGAGACAAATCAATAAAAATGTGAATGAAAAATCTGCTACAACTTAAAAATAATATTCTGGCACCAATTTTAGGAGCATAAATCCTGTTACGGCAGACGATGATTTAATCATCCCTTCTTCCAAAGGAAATTGAACACTTGACTGTTCTTAAACGAACCAAGACCAAATTGATCACACTCTTTTTGGTCGGAGCGTGTTTCCTAAAAGGGTTCCAGGCGTAAGGGTAAGTTGAAGTAGAGTTTCTATTAGTATTCTCTAGATTAATACCTAACATTCTTAACAACCTAACTATGTGGTACATAACATAGCATAAATAAAATAGGTACCTACTTGCTTTGCTTGCAGAATGTCAGAATAGAATGTAAAATCTAATATAAAATTATCACAAGATGCGATAACGGTAATAATTGCCCTACTGGTGAATAGTTCCTACTAGTATTGGTTTTTAATTTAATAAATAAAAAATAAATATCGTGCGTTCGCGACTCGCTACTGGCACTATTTACGAACTAACAGGAATCATTTATTTTTGACAGATTACGGTGTTAATTTGCATAACGCAGTTGTTTTGCGTTTTAATAATTATTAGAATCAAATAAAATGTATTAAAAGATCTTTTTGTATTTTTTCACTTGGCTGTGACCAATAAACTGGAGTGGGACAGAAAGCCAATGTGCATATTCTATCAATAGAACAAGATGCGACTCTATAGGCGTAGACATTTTTATTGCTTATGTAACAATCAAATAGCCTAAATACCATTTGTAACTACTGATAGGTCTTTAGCTACTGTTGTTAATATACTGTTAAGGGATTAAGGCAGCACTGTCACCAGCCAAAGGGTCCTGGAGTCCTGAAGGAACATCCATTCACCATTGGAAAATAAAAATAATAAAAAAAGTTAAATTAAAAGAACAAAAATTATCCCTTAATAGCATAGTCTAGCAGTTCCAGGCAGTTTAAGACTCTTTAAGTCCTAAGGGAATAGAAACGCCGAGTCTTCTCAAATGCTCGGAATATTTGTCTGGTTTTGAAAGGGTTAGGAGAGATTAATAATAAGTATTAAAAAATTAAAAAATGTATATTTAAAATAAGTACATAAGTGACTAGTATTCTACAGAATAAATTACTCAAATTATAATTAGGGAATAAACTGGAACTATTTGATAATATATCCAAACTTTAAATAAAATTTTATGGCGCTAGATGAACACTTAATGAACTATACAGTTTGGACTTATTAACAATTATAAATAGCACTGGAAAACTTTAACTACATAATAATATAAAAATATGTAGGTATAAGATAAATATGATAAACGGGATGAAAATGTAAAATTGGCATTTATATGGAAAATCAATTAATTATTATCAATCAAAACACTTTAAAAATAAGTTACAAATATTTACCCATAATTCACAAATCGCTGTACAAAAAGTTTACTCTACACATTACTTTGTTGTGGGACTTAAAGAGTCCCAAAAAACGAGAGATTTCGCCCTCGGCGAAAGTTCTGGACCTTAGTCCGTACTCGAGAGTCTTTTCTTTCTGCATCGTCTCTTTATATATACAAAAATTTACGGGATAGTTGAATTTTTAAAAATATCACGCTTTACCTTAAAATGTCTGGTTCAATGTAAATCATTAACTAGAGTATTAACATGGTTATTTGTTTTATTTCCATACGTGTGTTCCTTTTTAATTTTTAATTTAAAACATTAAAATTCTTTTATAGAATTTTTAGTAAATTCTTTATATTTTCCAATATTAATGCCAATTATTACACTCATCTCACTCGAGAGTATATAATAGCCATTTTCTATTTCAGATTATTTTTGTGTGATCCACCAGCTTGTGGACTGAACAATAACAATGTGAAACAGAAAATGGTTATTTTAAATACTCCTGAGTGAGATGAAACATATCCTGTCTGCGCATATAGAGTCGCATCTCAAGCCTATTGACAAGCATTCACCCCACTCCACTTCATTGGCTGTAACTGAAATTTAATTTAAAATATATCACGAAATACCCTGGTAACTCTATAGTTTATTTAGTTAAAATATTATAAAATAGATGTCTAACAAGGGCCTCAAAATTATCTGGCGCCTAGGGCCTCTATTAGGTAAAACCGGCCGTGATGGCCGTACTACAAAACCTTTACATACCAAAGTTTTCGAGGTAATTGGGGCGTTTCGTACTTAAAACTCACTCTGTATAACAGTCAAGAAATATTACTTCTTGAACTTGTAGAAAAGAATGATTATTCTTGCAATAGGCAAATATATAAAAATCCTTGTGTTAGGTCCATAATTAGTTATTTTTTGGCTCTTCGTATACAACCATTCTTTCATAATCTATATCGACATTCTGTTTGCTGTAACTAAAGAAAACTTGAGTTTTTCGAATAGAAGTATAAACCTCTAGTTTTGCCTGACTTTGAAATAAATAGAACTGAGCTGGTCTATATAAAATTTCGTCCCCTATGATACCAGGGAGTAGCGTAATGATCTTTCCAAAAGTCCAATTTAAATGCAAGCACAAGTTTTAAATAAAAAAACTCCCTGCAAACTCACCCTTTCCAGATCACCTGAATTATATAGAAACAATTTCTGAAGCCGTTTATTCGTCTCTATTAGGTACGATCGAATGCACTCGGTGTAACAAAAAAAAAACGAAGAGATTTTTATTGTTGAACGAACAGTTGTATAGATTAAAATTGCGATAAAAATTCAATTACGTAGAAATTGTGAGATAGAAAGCCTAAAACTGTAGCGGTGAGAAGTAAATGAAACGAATACAGTAGGTATTTGGTGTTTTTATTCAATTTAGCGCTTTATATTCTGCCATGATATACGAATTTCCATATGGCCATTTATAAAGAGGAAATGCGGTAAATTGAAATTAATAACATTTTATATGAGGCTCTTTACTAGAATATTGAAACTAATGGAATTTGAATGGGCTATAACTAAAGCAATAATTAGTTTACTAATCTATTTTTGATCAGCTTTGCCAAAAAAGAAATGTTTTATTAAAAGTTAATAAAATATCTACCTTAAGGACCGATTTTTTTAAAAATAAAAAATATAGGAGGTGAGTGGCTTAGTGGTCAGAGTCTGGACTTTCGGATCAAAGTGGCCCGGGTTCGAATCCCTTCGGTAACGGAATTTTTTTTAGGGTGCTTTTAATCGACATTTTATTTACAACCATATATGTAATGTTGTCATTACTAACTTCATTAAAGGTTGGGAAGTGTCACATTACGCACCTCTACTTCCCGCCCTCACTTCTCGCCCTCATTTCATCTATTCTAGATGAATATTTTTTATATTTAAAAAAAAATAACACTTTTTTTGACAAATTTTATAATACCTATTTAATGGCAAACAATAAAAAACAACAATAAACTAAAATACAACAAACTACTTATTGATATTTATTATTCGCGAATTTAATATCCGGCTTTATCTGACATTTATTTATATTGGTGTATATATTTACTTGATTATTCTGAGAAAACCGCACGCTTGGTAATTTTTCGTTAAATGTAATATTTTAGGTATGTTCAGAACGAAACAGAGATTTATTAACTTTAATCGAAATATGATGGTTGTAAATAAAATAGTATACAAAACTCGGTAGGAAGTTTTATTCCTGTCTCGAGATCATAGCTAACCTCGACGCTTCGCGTCTCGGTGATCTAACTAATCTCACGACAGGAATGAAACTCTTCCCACCTCGGTGTTTAATATACTATTATCGTGTTGAAATGGTCGTTTGGGATTAAAAGAGTTAAAGGAGTGAATGAAACTTGTCTGTCCGAACTTACCTTGCATAGGTAGAGCTTGATTACTATCCGAAGAGTATATTGCCTAACAAAATGTCTAATTTTGCGCAGCCAGCAGGAGCTTATTTGAAGACGTTGATCTAAAATCATACGGTAGGGGTACCTGACACCCAGCGCTTTATTTAGCAGTGGCGTGTGTACATTTATAAAATATTTTAAATCTGAAATACTCGTAAATAAAAAGTATTAGTCAGAATGTCGACTATTGTTTGTTAAATTGGTAATAAACTGTAAATTAATAAATCAACTGAAAATTGTACTTAATAATAAATATATCTGTGATTATCTATTTCAATTATAATTTTCAATATCCAAGAATTCTGAATCCCACTCGTTAGATGATTCCGTATTTACATTAAATATCAAGGAATCTTTATATCCATCCATTAAGTGTTCTTTATGAATATACGCATCCTCATATTTCGAACAATGATCAACCACGTTTGCCCATTCCTCGGGGGTTATATTCTCAAATTTCTCTCTTGTTAATGTTTCAACATCATTCAATTTAAATGTTGTGTTGTGTTGGCCCACCCAGTTTTTTACTTGGGCCCATATTTTCTCTATAGGATTTAATTCGGGGTGGTATGGAGGCAAACGCAAAACGACATGTCCACTTTCTTGTAGAAGGCTATCTAAAAGAAATGGAGGTGGTGGTCTTGAACTTTGATGAGTCCGTAAAGTTCCGGTTTTCTCATTTTAGCATCATGCGGAATGCTATGTTGAACAATAACTGTTCAAATATATTCCTGTAGCAGCTAGAACTCTCTCGCTGTATTTGTTTAATGGTATTTTAACACCATTTTCAGCCTCGTCTTTCATGAAGTTAATCAGACGTAAAATCTCGTCTTTCATGAAGTTAATCAGGCGTAAAATTACTTCTTTGGTCTTGGCGTGAAGAACTTGGCCCTTTTGTCCTAATAAATGTTTTTTATTCATGTCGTTCAACAAGCTAATAGATATAAGATATTTTTTTTTAATAAAAAGTATATAATAGTAATTCATGTACCAAGGAAAAAAGTTGAGTTTTTAGGACGACTACTAGGAGTCCTAAAACAAATGTTCGTCCATGGTTCACACATTATTTTTTATTCGAATGTGGTTAAGAAATTAAAAAAATTAAGTTTGAAATTATGTGAACTCTAAGAGTGCCTAGATACTATATTCTTGATATTAAATATGAGTAATATGCAAACAACTACTCATTGATGTGCATACCCCCGGTTCTCTAAAAGTACCTTTATTTTAATATGCACAAAAAATATCACAATTTTTCGACCTTTAGACGGGGTCTTATGAGTAGATGTAATTGGCCGGTTCTGGAAATGAGAAAGAGGTACAGAGAGAGGCAATTGGGTAATTAGTAATTATCCTAAGTACCCCCCACCCTTCGCGCAATTAGCAAGTACCTCCCAATTACATCATGTACTGTAATAAGTGCAATTGCACAGTAAGTACCACCCAATTACATCATGTACTGTAATAAGTGCAATTGCACAGTAAGTACCTCCCAATTACCATTGTACACGCCATACTGTAATGATTGTAATTGCATAATAAGTACCTCCCAATTACCCACAGGGTATACATCTCATTCTCCATACATATTAAAGTGTAAGTACACCTTAGGTAGTAATTACTGTATGCAATGTAGTGTAGTGAATGTTATCTAAGTGCCTCCTAGTGATTACTGTTGGCAGCACGTCCTTAGCTCTCGGCCGGCGTGCCTAGAGTGCTTAGCTTGCGTTAGAGACGGTCGTGCTTAACCGAAATATCGAAGTAAGGGACTAAGAAGGGGTAGCCTGCGCCAGAGATAGACACGCAATTACCATGTACACGCCATACTGTAATGATTGTAATTGCATAATAAGTACCTCCCAATTGCCCACAGGGTATGCATAGTGTAATGGATGTAATTACTTCATACATATATAGATGTAAGTATTCACTATGTATATCGGGTAGCATGTAACGAGCATAGTAAGTACCCCTTAGATAGTAATTACTAAGGTATAGGATATAGTGTAATGAGTTAAGTCTTAGTACATCTTAATGATTACTATGGTAGCATAGGGAAAATACGTCGGAGCATACCTAAACACATCCTTTACTCTCAACCGTCATAGCTATAGTGAAACGCTAGTCTCCAGCAGACGCGCAAAACGTAAACATCGATGGAAGGGATAGTTCCCCATTCTTCACAAAATAAGCGGGTACCTCACAGGCTTGCATATTATGAATATGAGTTGCATAGTAAGTATTTTTCAGATACCCTATACACCATGTTTAATGAATATCATAAGTACCTCTCATCACCCCATACACATTGAAATGTAATGATTGTAGCTACCTTGTACATATAGTAATTTCTATGCATGTCATGAAGTGTAATGAGTAATTTAAGTAGCTCTTGGTTATTACTATTGTAGCGTATATAGCATTTTGTATCCTAAGTACATTCTAAATAATAGACATATGTGGTGGATAAAGTCCGCACATCCTTGACTCTCGACCACCATGATTAGAGTGAGGAACCGGCCGGGCGCAAGCATACACGGCATGAATATCGAGGCAGGAACTTGGAAAAAGTGGGGGATTTAGTTAACAAGTACTTACTTCTTAATTCTAAACCCACTGTACTGAGTCTAATTGCATAGTAAGAAACTTTCAATGTATAATGAGCATCGCAAATACTTTTCAATACTCCATTCACATATAGGTACCTTGTATGTATATCATGTGTAATAAGTTATAGTAGGTACTCCCCATTACTTCAAACACAATGAAGTGGTATGAGTGTAAGTACATTATGTATAGTTATTGCTATGTATATCATGAAGTGTAGTGAGTTTAAGATAAGTACCTCTTGGGTGTAACTACTATTGTACCGTACAGAGCGTGAATATCGAAGGAGCTTAAAAGAGGTGGGGGATATTTGAGAGGATATATAGTAGCGTACGTATCCAAAAAGTTTAAACATCGAGAGCTTCCGCAGTGTATGGTTTCAAAACGGCTAAAAATATCTTATTTTAATACAAAATACATATAAAAACGGAAAAAAAATAACATCAGAATAATTAAAATATCTTTCTCAGGTGAAAGACCAAAAATTTAAAACAAAAAAATAAGTAAAATGCAGACACATTGGCACACAGCGTTTTCAACTAAACTATTATGTTTTGATTAGTGGAGATCTACGTATAATAATACGCAAATCTCGAACACAGGTAAAAAGTGCCGGGTCCTTTAGGCATCTAGTTGGGCTAAGTTTAGTAGAAATATGTGTTTTTTATGGTCGCCATCTATAACGAAGTTTAGGTACTTCTTCTAGAGTAGGATCATGAGATATAGTAGAACCCTGTTTTTAATAGTTTTCGAATTATTTATTGTGGGTAGAAAACTACAATATTTAAAGAACAAAATAAGTAAATATTTGGTGAAATATTAAGCTGTATATTATAATTACTAAAATATCGAATGTTTATTGAATTAGTAGTCATTTATATACCAATGCTAGACTTTTTTTTAATTGGATTCACAAAAATATCAAATAAATAATAAAAAGTGTAATTGTGGTATAATATTAAAGGACCCGGCACTTTCTACCTGTGTTCGAGGTTTGCGTATTATTATACGTAGATCTCCACTAATCAAAACATAATAGTTTAGTTGAAGACGTTGTGTGTCAATGTGTCTGCATTTTACTTATTTTTTTGTTCTAAATTTTTGGTGTCTTTCATCTGAGAAAGATATTTTAATTATTCTAATGTTATTTTTTTTTTCCGTTTTGTATGTATTTTGTATTAAAATAAGATATTTTTAGCCGTTTTGAAACCATACACTGCGGAAGCTCACGATGTTTAAACTTTTTGGATACGTACGCTACTATATATCCTCTTAAAAATCCCCCACCTCTTTTAAGCTCCTTCGATATTCACGCTCTGTACGGTAAAATAGTTATACCCGAGAGGTACTTAGATTAAAGTCACTACACTTCATGATATACATAGCAATTACTATACATAATGTACTTACACTTATACCACTTCATTGTGTTTAAAGCAATGGGAGTACATACTATAACTTATTACACATGATATACATACTATTAACAAGATACCTATATGTGAATGGAGTATTTGCGATGCTCATTATACATTGAAAGTTTCTTACTGTGCGATTAGACTCAGTACAGTGAGTTCAGAATTGGAAAGTACTTATTACACATGATATACATACAAGGTACCTATATGTGAATGGAGTATTGAAAAGTATTTGCGATGCTCATTATACATTGAAAGTTTCTTACTATGCAATTAGACTCAGTACAGTGGGTTTAGAATTAAGAAGTAAGTACTTGTTAACTAAATCCCCCACTTTTTCCAAGTTCCTGCCTCGATATTCATGCCGTGTATGCTTGCGCCCGGCCGGTTCCTCACTCTAATCATGGTGGTCGAGAGTCAAGGATGTGCGGACTTTATCCACCACATATGTCTATTATTTAGAATGTACTTAGGATACAAAATGCTATATACGCTACAATAGTAATAACCAAGAGCTACTTAAATTACTCATTACACTTCATGGCATGCACAGAAATTACTATATGTACAAGGTAGCTACAATCATTACATTTCAATGTGTATGGGGTGATGAGAGGTACTTATGATATTCATTAAACATGGTGTATAGGGTATCTGAAAAATACTTACTATGCAACTCATATTCATAATATGCAAGCCTGTGAGGTACCCGCTTATTTTGTGAAGAATGGGGAACTATCCCTTCCATCGATGTTTACGTTTTGCGCGTCTGCTGGAGACTAGCGTTTCACTATAGCTATGACGGTTGAGAGTAAAGGATGTGTTTAGGTATGCTCCGACGTATTTTCCCTATGCTACCATAGTAATCATTAAGATGTACTAAG
Source organism: Psylliodes chrysocephalus (assembly GCA_927349885.1). Lineage (NCBI taxonomy): Eukaryota > Metazoa > Arthropoda > Insecta > Coleoptera > Chrysomelidae > Psylliodes > Psylliodes chrysocephalus. The sequence continues at coordinate 89,673,675 of OV651813.1, forward strand.
ACTTAACTCATTACACTATATCCTATACCTTAGTAATTACTATCTAAGGGGTACTTACTATGCTCGTTACATGCTACCCGATATACATAGTGAATACTTACATCTATATATGTATGAAGTAATTACATCCATTACACTATGCATACCCTGTGGGCAATTGGGAGGTACTTATTATGCAATTACAATCATTACAGTATGGCGTGTACATGGTAATTGCGTGTCTATCTCTGGCGCAGGCTACCCCTTCTTAGTCCCTTACTTCGATATTTCGGTTAAGCACGACCGTCTCTAACGCAAGCTAAGCACTCTAGGCACGCCGGCCGAGAGCTAAGGACGTGCTGCCAACAGTAATCACTAGGAGGCACTTAGATAACATTCACTACACTACATTGCATACAGTAATTACTACCTAAGGTGTACTTACACTTTAATATGTATGGAGAATGAGATGTATACCCTGTGGGTAATTGGGAGGTACTTATTATGCAATTACAATCATTACAGTATGGCGTGTACATGGTAATTGGGAGGTACTTACTGTGCAATTGCACTTATTACAGTACATGATGTAATTGGGTGGTACTTACTGTGCAATTGCACTTATTACAGTACATGATGTAATTGGGAGGTACTTGCTAATTGCGCGAAGGGTGGGTGGTACTTAGGATAATTACTAATTACCCAATTGCCTCTCTCTGTACCTCTTTCTCATTTCCAGAACCGGCCAATTACATCTACTCTTATGTTCCTTTTTTAATAATTATTCTGTATAAAGTGTAATTTTACATACCAGAATAAGTGTAAAAATGCAAATTTCTAAGAATGGACGTTTATATAACTTACTATTTTGCTCTTTAAATGATTTATTTAGGTATAAATTGTACTTACCTACTAAAATACACACAAAATTGAATAGTCGAAAAACTAAGAAATAAACGTTTCTTTGGATGTTACAAATCGAAACACTAAACACAAGAAAATAACAATGACAGGATATGCAATAAGTAAAACGCTTACTACGCTACTGAATGCAACTGTGCAGTATTATAAATAAGACGCTGAGAGGTCTCTGACCACCCTCTATCGCCTATAAATTCAATCTGGATTCTCTGCATTGTAAAGTATTGTACTCTTCAGATAGTAATCAAGCTTCTAGGATTTTCCATTTGACCATTTACTGTTGGGTTCTAATTAACGGTGCTGTTCCTAAAGTTGCGCTGGGAAAGAGTAACAAAATCTACAAAGAACACGAGACTAATAACCTTAGTAGTTGATGCCGATGGCATAAAATTAAAAAATAATCAAAAATATGTTAATTAACAAATAATATTAGAAGGAGGAGATATTGTGCCATAACTCTTACTTCTTCTATAAGCCCTTGATTTTTTTTATGGATTTCCTCATTTTTATCCGTTTTTGGATTTTTATTTAACTGATTTTAAAAATGTATAAAACACGGGGTTTAAACATGGAGGTAGGATATTGAAGAAGATGCTACGTTTGTTTAAACATGTATTCTAAAAATGACATCGGTTGGCGGAGTTAAGTGGACGTAAGTCAACATCAATATGGCGGCCGTACCAAGTCCAAACTTTTTTTTCAATCTGGATTGAATGCCCAAGTATATACCAAAATTATATTTTTCGATTTGAGTCGAAAGCAGATAAAAATAATTAGTATAATATAATTTTTGGTTGTATATTTAGATTTAGTGAATTTTGTTTCAGAACTATAAGAGATCAACTTTTGGAAAACTACTTATTTAAACTAAAATAATTTAACTATTTAAACAAAAACAATTTAACTATTTAAACAGAAATTATTTAATTATTAAACAAAACTATTTAACTCTTTAAACAGAAATTGTAAATTAAAACTAAATAAAAGATTGGTAGTTATTGCATATTTTAACACTTAAATTTTAAAGGAATTAAAACTTTTTTCATGAAAAAAATTCTTTAAAATCGAGTATTTTTGGGGAAAAAGTGTTATTTTTGGTTTATAGCATTTCACTGTCTATTATCATCATGGACCCCTGGATGCTTAAACATTGCGTATTTGCACATGCTAGTTTTATTTGAAATAAGTTAGTGATTGCGGTTCAGTCAGAGTTCCGGCATGTCTATGTTTTTCGTAAATTCGTTGTAAATTTTCAGCAGCCCAATACCTATAGCTCCTGCTTGTTGACTAAACCGTTGAGGTGGAAATGTTTTAATTTTTCCCATGGTTGCTGTGCAAAATGTAATCGTTGAGGGTAATCCATTCCATGAATGTCAGCTAACAAACAGTCTGTAATTTGCAAAAGGTGGATATGTTTTAATTTTTCCCATGGTTGCTGTGCAAAATGTAATCGTTGAGGGTAATCCATTCCATGAATGTCAGCAAACAAACAGTCTGTAATTTGCAAAATCGTACATTACGAAGAATGCCCAGCAGTTTTTTTTATTAATGAACCGCCTATTTGAAGATCTTTAACCCATCCCTAATAGCCGAATACTAGCTTTTTCAAAAAAAACCCAATTTATGTACAATAATTAAAAAAAATAAATTTAAATAAACTGGATACACATAAAATATTTTTTTATTGTATCCACTGTTATGTTTTATATTTTAAATTTCTTTAGGTATATTCTTTAATATGTGTCTATAAAAATTAATTTAAAAAAGTAAGAAATACCAATATGAGACCGTTAGCATTCAAAGTTATAGCTTTGCTGGAAGAATGTTGTGAAGGGTAAATACAATACCAACAATTATTCAAAAGTTTATGGTCTTGTCTTTGAATATCCTTTAAATTTCTATGTTGTGTGTGAATAAAGTATTACAATAATAACAATAATAATGTTTACTATTATTCAAGATGAGCTGCAAATTGTTATATAGGTACATGATTACTTTTTATCCATGTTATATCAATAATAGAAATAGCATCTATTTTTATAAATTAAATCAAAGAACTTCTATTTACAATATTTATTTTTCTATGTTTTTCTGGATCCCATTGAAATCTGCAATATATGAATAAAATTATGTTTATTACTTAGATATATAAATGTTATTTATATATTACTGTCAGTGATAAGAAACCATTTAATTTATTTCTGAAATATATATCAAAATTTAATCTCAATACCTCTCTGCACTGTGTTTATTATTACCTACAAAATGTTATTTTTGAAATTTTTTTGTTATCCACACCATCCCTACTTGTGTAATTGCGCTTGGTACACGACCCCATTGTTCTTTTAATGTTTTTTAGAGGAATAGTTTATGTAAACGTAAATAATTTTAATAAAATTAAACAATACATTATAATACAAACTGTGACAAGTGAAGGAAGTTTAGAATCAGTTTGGCCGACGTGGTGACACTTTTGACCACGTGATTTCGTCTCCTTCCCTATTATACCTCCATGTGTTTAATGTAATTAATAATACTAAGACTGGTGTTCACACTATACAGGGTGTTTCAAAAAAGTATGTAATAAATTCATCCTCAGTTAGATTAACAAAAAATAAGTGGATTTGGCTATATTTACCTATATCAAAAACTGGCTCCCAACAAAGTTACAGGTGTTAAACTAACATTCAGAAAAACTTTTTTTTTTGTAAAAAGTTTACTGTTGCGATTTTTCTTCGAAATTTTTGCCAGTGCTGTAGATTTGGAGGCCCAATATTCTAAGGAGAAAAAAAAATTATCTAAATCATTGTTTATTGAAACAGAAGATTCGTAATATTTATTTGGTTTCAAATAATATATGATTTGAGTATTGTATGCCCTTTGACGTTTCTGTCTTTAAGGATTTACACGTAGATAACCATTTAAAATATTTTGTGAATAAGTACGACAGAATCAAACAACTAATCGACCCATTCAACTTTGATTAAACTTTTTCTATTTCAAATTATTTTTATCGCTTTATCAAGATAAGACAAAAGATAAAAAGAACTGATTTGAATTTCTGCTCCATATTTGAGTCTGCTTTCGCTATGATAATATTACAATCATCTGAAATACCTAAAGGCGATTCTCATTGTCCTTTACGGGGTAGATTGCATCCAAAGGTTATTAAAAACGTTTCAGAAGATGCATTCTAAGTTTTCTTTGTTAGATAACACATTGGTTATGTAGAGGCGGTCGTAAAGCGAACTATGCAAAAATTTCATTTCATTGTGAGGATACCGTTCCATAAATGACAATGAGGTAATTAGGGAAATCTTTCGTCGGTTAAGAAGTTCTTTCCTATTAGTTTTGAGTATTACGCATTTGAAAATTTTACTGCCCTATAACGAAGACAATTCTAGGCAATTTTTCTTCCCCATATAGCTTCTTTGGACAAGATAGAATTAAATAGTACTCAGGATATTATCTAAATACCTTAGTTTTTTAAAAAATGGATATAGAATAGTTTAAATGGATAGTTTTATTCTCAGCTCAGTCTTTACTAAAAATTCGTCAAGGGCTTTTGGCTTCTCAAACCATTATCAGAATTCTATACAAAAAATTTAGCCTGTCAAAATCAGGTCATAATAAAATGAAGTGAGGTAAGTGGCAATCTGGGGTAAGCTCATAAAATAATTTTATTGTAAGAGTTTTCATTGTTTATATGTTAAATTAGGTTATGTTTAAACCTTCTTGATTAGATTTACTTCAAATCTGGTTAGAAAAAAAGACAATAGGTCACTAAAAATTTGACAGTAAACAGCAGATTGCATAAATTTACATAAAATCTAGTGTTTATATACTTACGGCCATTTACACCGACTTTTTATTAAAGATTCCTTACTTAAGGTTCCTTAAATATTTAAGGAATCCCTAAAATTATGTAATTTGCACCATTTACATTTTAGGCCACCTTACCAAAGGAAGTTTAGTTATTCTTCTCATCAGTAAGTGGTTTTGTTCCTAATCGAAAACCACTAAATTGTATAGAAATTTTGATATATTGATAATAAATAAAGAAAGAGAAGAAAAAGTTAACCAATTCTATATTTGGAGAAATAAAAAAAAACCGGTCAGTGACGTCTTTCATCGTAAAAAAACTAAAACTGTAAAACTATAAAGTGTTAACCCTCCCTGTATAACTTTTACATTTACCGGTAGTGGTAGTGGATCTCGAAAAATGTCTCTTAAGAAATCCAACTGATTGGAAAAAACAAGAATATATAGAATATCGAAATAGATTGAACAAAATAATTAAAAACACAAAAATTACATATTATTCAAATAAAATAAAATAATCTGTAATATTTTTAATTTGTTCCAGAACTTGCATTACAGTTTCTTTATACAATCTAAACCTTTTAAAGTTGACCTTCTTTAATTATCCATTTCGTCAAAATAATTAGTTCTATTATACAACCGACTTGGAAACCCAAAATCAGCAATTTTAGTTTTTTCTAGTTCATCATTAGATATAAAATTATCCTCGGGATCCATATTTTTGTTATAATTATAAAAAATGTGACTGTGAAAGTAGGTAAGGAATGTTTAAGTGTAGAAATTTGACGGTTTTATTAAGAATAGTTTAAGTGTTTCAAAAGGGCTCCTTAACTGACGGTGCAATTAAAGTATGTCACTTAAATCCTACTTAAATTTAAGTAATCCTTAAATACGTCGGTGCAAACGGCCGTTAGTGATGTAGCCAAATATAGGTGAGGCACCGAAAACGAAACAGATCGCATATCTTGAAGATACATTTGTTTTTGGAGAAAATGAAAGAAGAGGTCGTTTTTTATTTCAAAGGGGACATCTTTCATATCCTCAACTATCCTACATCCCTCCCCACCCCTCTGTCACTATTACCAATGAAATTCAAATAGGGAAAGTACTAAGTTACTAAGTGGGACACATCATTGAAAAGGTAATTTTATAAGGAATTTGCACATACTTTGATTTGAATTTGACTGTGTGACATGTGACAGTTCAAATTAGCTTATTGTCATGTGAAAGCCAAATTTAAAAATTTAATGCATAATTACCTTTCGAATAAAATTGAACGTACTACGCCTATGTTTCCGTAAAATAAATAAAGGTTTTTATTTCCATAACTACCAGGTATGTGTTTTAGTTTAGCGTCATTGATACTTCAAGTCTATTAGCGAGTAAAACATAAAAATGGTTTATTCTATTCAGGAGAGAGTAGAAATTGTTGAATGTTATTTAAAAAATAACGAATGTGCTAACACTGCCTGTACAATTTTCAATGAGCGACACCCAAACAAACAGGTTAAACGTAAGTACGTTTTGGAACTTATTTCAAAATTTCGACAAACAGGATCTGTTCAAAATAAATAACGGCAGATTTAAAATCCAGTAAGAAACGAAGCCGTAGAGATAGCCGTTTTAGAACAAGTTGTTGCAGATCCAACTCTTAGTACAAGAAAGCTTACAGAATTATCTGGAGTAAGTGACCGTACCGTCAGGAGAATTTTGAAAGCCAACAAATTCCATCCCCATAAAATTCATTTAGTTCAGGAACTTAACGAAACGATTTTGATCGCCGCTTGCAATTTTGTGAAATCATGAGCGAGCATGCTATACAAGATCCACATTTTCTTTATAACATTTGTTTTTCAGATAAATGCAGTTTTTATGTTAACGGGACTGTCAATCGATATAATTTTCGATACTGGTCAGATTCCAATCCAAGAGTATTTCATGAAACGCATACTCAACACCCAGAAAAGTTAAACGTTTGGGCTGGAATATTTGGCGATCGTTTTGTTGGTCCATTATTTTTACCAGGTACTTTAACTGGGGATATGTATTTGGAATTACTCTAAAACACCGTTGATCCACTGTTAACAGACATAATAGAAAACGATAACCGATACCTTGAAGATCACCTAATATTTCAACAGGACGGGGCTCCTCCACATTTTGCTACAGGGGTTCGTCAGTACTTAAATGAAAACTTTGGATTGGACGAAGAGGATTTATTGAATGGCCCCCACGATCTCCTGATCTGTCCCCCTTAGATTACTTTTGATGGGGATATCTGAAAAGTAAAATATACGCCACCCAGCCAGGTTCCTTAGAAGAGTTACGCGAACGTATTATTACCGAATGTGGTCAAATAACTCCAGAAATACTCCAAAACGTCAGAAAAAGATTTATGAATAATTTATATTCGTGTATGGAAGTTAACGGACAACACTTTGAGTATTTACTTTGAAGTAATTTAGTTTTTAATTATGGGAGTGGTCCTAAATTTTTCAATTTAATTTTTATGTTCACTTTTCTATTATTTTTTTATTTTTATTATGAATTGTCTAATAAATGAGTTTTACTTTCAAATGAAGTATCATTATTTAAAATACGGAAACTTTTCCCGCAAGATAGCGCCAAAATCAAAAGTTACGTAATAAACAGTAACACACTCAAATTCCTTATAAAATTACCTTTTCAATGATGTGTCACACTTAGTACTTTCCCTATTTCAATTTCATTGGTAATAGTGACAGAGGGGTGGGGAGGGATGTAGGATAGTTAAGGATATGATCGAAAGATGTCCCCTTTGAAATAAAAATCGACCTCTTTTGCATTTTCTCAAAAAAAAAATGTGTCTTCAAGATAAGCAATCTGTTTCGTTTTCGTTGTCGCACCCTGTATTTCCTAGGTAAAAAAAACTCCTAATTTTTTGAAGGAACCAATCCAAAATTAAAATTGTCAAGTTTTAACCTCGTGGCAATCTATGCCCCACTTACCCCAAAATAACAATACATAGGGGGTAAGTGGGACCCCCTTAGGTCCCACTTGCCCCATAGTCTTTCACAAGTGTTTTTCTGTTGTTTCAAGTAGGTAAAAATCAACCTATCAGGCAGTTATAATAAATCGAAATTAATTTAGTGTAGTGAATAAATAAAAGTGTAAAAACAATACTGTGAACATCGTTTGGGATTACAAAAGAAAAACCAATAGAGCTCAGTCATACACGAAAGAACAGTTTAAAGAAGCAATTCATCGCATTCGCGCTCGTGAAATAACTCTACAGCGTGCGGTTTTAATTTATAAGATACCAATAGACATAAAGGCTACAGAGGAGTGAAAAGTTCTTCGGCTATTTCACATGCTATTCCACATGACCACCAATTAAAAACATTAAAAAATAGGGTTTTGGTCTTACTCGAAAGGAGATTTTAGTCATCGTCAGTGAATTTGTTAAAGCTACTGGCTTGAAACCACCGTTCAAGAATAAAATTCTAGACGAGGACTGGTTTTTATCATTTATAAAGCTTCATAGACTCTCACTGAAAAAAAAACCACAATCTGTGGAAATTGCCAGAAAAAATGCGTGTGACCCATTTTTCATTTATGAATATTTTGACATTCTTGAATCCCTTTTATTGCTAAGCAAGCCAAACCAAATATTTGACCTGGACGAGACATACTTTTGCTTGGACCTATCAAAATTAAAAATTATAGGTGCAATAAATGTTCCTTCGGCCCGTACGACAAGTGGCCCAGGCAAGGAGAATATAACAGTTCTAATAGCCACTAGTGCTACTGGGAAAAATATGCCACCGATGATTATTTTTAAAGGAAAATATTTATGGGACACGTGGCTAGCTCCTGAAGAGTAACCTAGCATACGCAAGTTCGCAAAAAGGCTGGATGGAATCTGACATTTTATATACTTACCAGAAGAATACTTTTATTCCGAATATGGGAGAAGCTCGTCCTATCCTGTTAATTTATGGTGACCATGCGACACATATTGACACTGGAACCCTACGATTGGCACTAGAAAATCAGATTATTATATTAAAACTTCAACCCCATACAAATCATCTCTTACAGCCTTTTGGCCCATGTGTTTTAAAATTGATGAGAAGTGCGTGGAAAGCAAAGCTTGAAGAATGACAGCGGAAGCATGTTGGTCAAAAAGTTACTAAACAGAAGTTTTCCATATTCGTAAGCGAGATATGGACAAATTTTCCAGAAAAAAAACATAATCAGTGGGTTTCGTAAAGGTGGTATAGCTCCATTTAATCGGGATGTAGTAAATCCTGAACAATTCGACCCTAAGGCCTATACTCGTTAGAAAATTCACGTCAAAAATCGTAACAGAAATCTGTCGACAACCCGCAACCAAGTACCATTCACAATACTTCTCAGGCAATTTGTGACAGCAGAAAACATGTAGGCGAAGCCACCACATCATCCTCGTTATCAGTTTTTCCAGTTGATGTTTCAACGCCAGTACGCAATAAGATGAGTTTCGAAGATATCCTATTCAAGAAAAATTCAACTCAGAAAACAAAAAGAACAAGAATAGCAAAAGAGGCCGAAGTGCTCACACTAAAAGAAACCATAGAGAGATTAGAGGAAATTAAAATGAGCAAAATAAAGCCACCAAAACAAAAGACAAAAAAAGTGTTAAAAAAACCTAAGGCCTCTTAAACACTTGACAATTCAACCGATGACGAAAGTGTTGACATGTAATTTCATGATTCGGAAAGAGCTTTTAAAAAACTTGATAATTTTGTCAAAGAAGTTGAAGAATTAGCGGATGAGCATGAACAGCATGAACACGAAGAGAAACTTAAGATTGAGAAATTTATCTTGGAAGCATTTGCTACAAAAAAAAACAATAAATTCTATGTAGGAGAAATAATAAAAGTAGTATCAAAAGATGAGTTTAATGTTAGATTTTTAAGGGAAAAAAATGATGATTTTGTATGGCCAGATACAGAGGACAAGAGTGTGGTATTAGAAGATGATATAGTCATAGTGTTACCTTGTAACGTGATATTTGATATTTTATCTATTTGTTATAATGTGTTTAAGCTCAATTGATTTTGGGCGTGGGTTAGGTTATTAAATAACTCGAATAACTTTGAAAAAGAAGTTGGGCATTACTATATTTAAAACTTACTAAACTTGACTTTAAAATTAGTGATAAAAATATAGAAAATCACTAACCACTAACAAATTATATTTAAATCAAGTTTTAGATAAGGTAGTAGCAAATTCTAATTCACATAGTTTTACTAAATTCAAATTTAAAATGATTTATTTGAAAGCACTTATCTTTTATTAACAGGAGGTAGTAATATATGGAATGTTTATCAGACAACTTCAAAGGGATTCGGGATCCTTATTCGTAATTCTGCGATTTGAACTATATCGTGAAATTTGGTATTCTAACTTAAACTCGAACGTGTAGATCTTTTTTTTTTTTTTATTTGGTGTCATCGGCATCGAGTGCTAAGGTCATTAGCCTCGTGTTCTGTGTAGGCTTTGTTACTGTTTCATAGCGCCAATTTAGGAACAGCACTGTTAATTAGAACCCAACAGCGAATGGTCGAGTGGGGAATCCTACCAAGGCATCAGAATTAATTTTAAATAATTAAATTAAATAAAAAAATCCCGGCCAACGGTGGGATTCGAACCTGGGACCCTTGGATCCACAGGCAGAGACTCTACCGCTGAGCCACCCACCCCCAGATCTTTTATAGATGAACCAAACCACGGTCTTCAGATTGTACCAAACTCTAGGTATAAAAACCATAAAACTTCTGGATAGGAATTCAAAACATCTAGATATAAATCCACATAAACTGTCTTAAACGGTATTCAAAACTTCTAGATATAAATCCACATAACCTTTCTAGATATAAATCGAAATAAACCGTCTAGATTTAGCCATGCTAAAAAGAAAGGGAAATGTTATGACAGGAAATAGGAAATTTGAACAAGATTTAGATAAAATGCTTTAACGATTAAATGAACAATTTAAAACTATTAAATGAATAATTTTACAGAGACTAAAATTAATATGAAAAGGAAAATTCTTATTTAACATATTTAAACACAGTAAAGCATAATATCTTCCAAACAAAATAATATATAATTTTTTATAAAACCATGTGTTACCCATTGTTGAGGTTATGTTCAAAATTTGACATTTCATTTAAGAAATTCTTGTACAAAATATATATTTTCAACAATATATCAGTATTAAAACTTACCTTACAAAATCAGACGGAATTTACGATAGATAAAAGTTATTTAGTACATCGGATGACCAAGATATATTAAATTTCTAATCAACTTGATGCGTTGACAAATTCAAATCAAATGAAATACGAACTTTTGACACAAGGCATAAACGACAAATGACATTTGAGTAGAGGTGATTGTGTTGAAATAACGAATAATGGTTCCAACCGTTACAACCTGAGTCAGTTTTAGGCTCACATTCAACGTTACAATAAACAATTATAATATTCATTGATTAATGTTTAAGTATGTTTAAATTATTTTTTAAGTTGTAACTAAAATTACTTTGTTTATTTGTTTTTACCACCTTAAAACTTCAATTTTTGAAAGACCTAAATGTACAAGAACACAACAGGTTAGTTTAAATATTTCATTTTGTTCAAAGTTTCATTTTACTATATTCAACTGTGTATCAGGCGGTGACGAAAGTACAGTCTGATACTATAATATTCAGTATCGGATCAGTGGCGTAGGAATTGTGTGGTTAAGAGACACCCGGCTTAGAATGACACAGAAGATCATGTGAATTTATTTGCATGGTTCTCTATAGGATTTGGTGATGTCGTATTAGACGTAATTTAATTTTCTGTTGATATGACATCCGGATTAAAAAAAAATCGCCATGTGTTATCGTTTTGAGGATGGTGAGGGGTTTTCCGGGTTTTCGTCGCCTGTAAGATCAATGGTACCATCAATCATCTTTAAATTGCCCCGGAGAGCCACGGCAAATATTAATATTATTAATAGCCATCCCTTCCCCTACACAAGTCGCTCAGTCAGCTTCAGGGATTGAAATTAATTCGTGAGGGGTGAATTAGGGTGATAATTAGTATTATTATCAGCGACAACCAAAGTAATGGCTGGATCAGTCCTTCCAACTGGAGGAGAGAAAAGAGTGTCCCAGTCACGAAATTAGCAATCATTGAAATCCACAAAATCACAAAAACAAAACAATATAAGCAATTGTTGCAAAATACTGTTTTGTTACTGTTAGCATAAGCGACAACTAAAATTGCAACCAGACCAGTACTTCCATCTAGAAGAAAGAAACAACCGTTTTGATCACGAAATTAGGAATCGCTGAAACCCACAAGAACAAACTGATTGAGAACAAAAATTAGAATCAGAAGGTTCATTTAATCTCCGTCTAGCTGTTACCAATACTTTTAAACAAAGGTACTTTGCTGTCGAGATTAATTTAAGTATTAGCGGTGGTAGAGGTAGATTTGCTAAATGTTCTATGATCTCTAAATCTTTTAGCTTCTAGTAAATTTAAATTAAATCTAGCAATATTTGACAGAGTTTTTGGAATTATCCCTAGTGTTTTTGTTTTTTAACTTACACTTACAAATAGTTTTTTATACTTTTAAGTTGGCATTTCCGTGAGACTTCATCTTTTTATCTATAGAGCAGTCTTTTTAATATCTTAGCATGGTCTTGTTACTTGACGTTAACATTTTAGTTTCTGCCATAATGTTGACTCGCGCAATGAAGACAATTTTTTAACCTGGCGCTTTTTGCCTTCAAACTTTCTAGAGTTGCACCTTACCAACTAGAAGGTAAAATGCATATACTTTCGCGGTACCTCTGTATATTGAAAATGGATGAATTCGTTTCTTGCTACTGATGTTTGGTATCTTACCAGCTGGCACACTACACAGCAAATTCCCCAAGATTGGTTTCCCCATTGTAAATAATAAAAAAGACATAAAATAATACCTTTTTGACAATGATAGTATTCATCTTTTTTATTAAATACATATCTGCTCCCATTCATCTTCTTCTTTGATGCCTTCAACGTCTTTCCAACCATAGAACAACATAACTCGATAGAATGTAGTTTGAGATTCCTTCGAGTTTCCAGAGGCTCCAATAACATTTCCCTAACTGTCGAATAAGAGAACTCGATGATTCTACGTCACTTCTTCTTTCTTTTTCGTCTTGAACCCTTCAGAGGCTTTTTCAACATCTCCTTAGCCGTCGAACACGAGAATTCGATTGAACATAGATTAACAACTCACTTCTTGGCCCGTAGCTCCACTATTATATGAAACACATTAAACTGTGTTATACTTTAAGCTTTCTTTAAATTAGGAAGTAAACACTTACATTGCAACAACCCCCGTATATCAGAAATGTATGCTCTATATCCTTTCAAATACGCTAACGCGACGACCTTGTTAAGTATTCGTTGTTTACGAATCTCATATCCAGAGTAAGTCATTAGTCTAGTCTCCCTCTTTGTCTCATTAACTCAATGGCATGGGATCTGATTTTGGGAAGCTTTGTTTTGGCACATTAAGAGGACAAAAGATGAAAGGACAAATACATCATATGAAATTGCGGGTTATTGCAATATATTTGCATTTTGGTGTAATCAAGAATGTCACAATTGAAATGTGGGTAGAAAGCGTGTATTGGTGTAAGTATATATGTTTATTTATTTTAAACCAATTAATAATCTAATTTATTTACACTAATACACTCATTAATATATTTATACTCAAATACTATGCTAATTTATATATTACATTTACTTAAATACTAATTTATCTGTACATTTACTATATTGATCTTCTAAAAAGCTATGTTTCATCTTCAACTGGTTCTGCCCCCGCAACGCATTTATATAAAACAGTAAAGGTTCTCGAAGTTTCCACCAAAATCCTTGAATTTACTACAATATGGCACCTTAGCCAAAAGTTTTAATTTAGTATCATTCTATTGTATTCCAGACTGTTGATCAGCGTTCACCATAGGCGTCCCATTTACCATGGTCGTAACATTAAGTTAGGTTTCGGGGGGGTTAACTAATTTATTTAAATATTTTTAGTAATTGAACAAGTGGGACTGTAAAGTACCAAACAAGGCATAAAGGGACTTGAGAGATTAAAACATGACTGGACTAGTCAAAAATGGCTCGCAATGTATAAAGGTTCCAATTACTTGTACTCACAAATTTTATCCACAGCTGTAATCGTACCGGATCTGTTGGAAAACTAAAAATGAATTTAACCATCTGTAAGATTCATTTTTTAAATATGTACACAATTTTATAACTTTAATATTAAATGTAAATTGGATTATAAAAATGAGTCAATTATGTATAGAACTTTATTTGTCAAATACAAATCTTATGAACTTTCACATACAATATGTTCTCTCTTGAGGAGAACGGTATAGAAACACAATACCATTAAATAGAGAGATCTAATATTACGGTCGCTGAGTGGAGACCGCAATAGCCCATGCTTGCAATCAAAAGGGCATGGTTAAATAATTGGTCTCTATCGCTCACACGTCCAAATATAGTTAAGCGTCTCATCTTTATTTTGCCTGGTGCGTCGTGTTAATATACTGTATAATAGAAATGATAGCCCTCTTTATGTCTTCGTTTTACATTTTTCTGAAAAAGTTTTTTATATTGCTGTGTTAATACCACTATAAGGAGTCCATTTTTATTAGAGTTATAATAATAAAAAAAAAACTTCCATCATGAAATCCTCAATAAACTATGTTAATAAAAAAGTTATTAAACTGTGGCAAAATTGACTAACATTTCTTACGCGAGAAGCTATTCCTGATGTTTCTTTTTATCTACACTGGCGTTGTTGCATCAAACACGCAGAGTACATGACATGATGTTTTTTCTAACGACTTAGATAAGCAAAAAAATGTATTTCGTGCAAAATTGTTTAATTTAAAACTCAAAGCGCTTCTGGCATAACACCATCTTGAGTGCTTATAGCCTTCACAATGATATCCAAAAAGTTAAAAAGTCAACTTTATTCCTAACATTAAATAGTGGAGTGTTTGTTCTACCTTGCTAAATATTCATAGTTATTTTCTTTAAAATATTTTTTAAATTAGAGGAAGATTAACTTTTTGGATATCATTGTGGAGACAATAACCAACGAAGATGGCGTTATGCCAAAAGCGCTTTACATTTTAAATTAAACAATTTTACACGAAATACAAATTCTTTTGTGCTAATTCACAACCTTTCTATCTGTATCTATAACGTGTGGAGGGTGAGTTGCCCCCACGGCACTTAGGCCTAATTAGGCCCATTATGCATTCTCCTAAGATTAAAGGCAGCTTACAGATTTAATGTAGTTGACAACGTCGCCAAATAAATAATAGCGTCGAGCAATCGTAAAGGATATGTTCGATGGTCTCATCTTCTTGTTCGCACCCTCTGCAGAGTGCGGATTCTGACAGCCCCATGATATGGAGATGTTTCCGTACTTGGCAATGACCAGTTAGAATGCCTATGACTAGGCACAGATTTTGTCTAGTCATAGTCAAGTGTTTGTTTGCTGCAGTGTTGTCAGGATAACTTAAGAGCTCCCTGGCAACTCTGCAGTTTCTTGTTTTATCCCATCTTTCCTTGAATTTCACAACAGAATATTTTGTACACAGGTATGTCACTACCGATTTTGTCAGGCCAATAGAAGGGCCAGGTCCAAAAAGTATTTGATTAGCTGCTTTCTTGGCTAGTGAATTAGCAAGACGGTTACCTTTCGATGAGTCGCCACCTTTGATCCATCTTAAGGTGACCACATTGTTGATGGATACTTCGGCCAAAGCTTCGTGACATTATAGTACTAACCATAAGTAAATTCGTGGTCTGTTCAGGCTGAGTAGTGCTTGTCTTCTATCTGTGTAGATGAGCATGTTCCTTCCAGTGATATTGTTTCTGGTTATTTTTTTGCTGCTATGAGAATCCCCGTCAGCTCTGTTTAAACTACGTTGGTACTATCTTATGTTAAGGTTTAAGAATCTGGAGTATATTCCACATCATATGCCTTGTTTTTTTAGAAGAGTCGGTGTAGATATGAATCGTACCTGCAACTTTCAGCCCTTCTTTTTGTTCTATTATAACTTTATATGGCTTATGGAAGATATATCTCGGCGAGATGGAGTCCATGTTCCCTTGAAGTAGTGGGAGCGTATCGAGCGCCTCCTGCCAAAAGCGATGTGACGACTTACTAGATCCTACATCAGGTTCTATTCCAACCATGCGGAGGCGTGTCATTGTCGTCAGAGCAACCTTCTTGATGTAAATATTAAGGGGAGTGAGACTAAGAATGACTTCCATGGCTCTAGTCAGTGTTGTTTTCATGGCTCCTGTTATGTTGAGACATGCTGTTCTTTGAATTTGTTCTAGTTTACGGATAGCTGGTAATTTTTGGGTTTTTGGTACCCAGACAACTACACCGTATGTTAGCATAGGTCTTATGATAGCCGTGTAAGTCCATGCGACGACTGTCATTATTGAGGCGACTGATGAGGGACAATGAGGGTGTCAAGGACCATATTCCACAGTGGACATCCCCTCGCAACCAAGCCTCTTATATTCACATCTTCTACACTTATGTCACTTTAAGAGCATGTTATATATCCACTCACTAACCATTTGTAGAATATTCCTGTTGGTTAGTGAGTGTATTATATTTGGGAAGGTGGTTTTATTAAAAGCACCTTCTATATTTGCAACCTTTAATTAACAGCTATCAAAATAATACTCCTGCTTTTAATTTTGTAGACCAATTAAATATTAACTTTTTTCTGATGCTCATATGAAGAATAGTCTTATAAAAATTAAACCAAAGCAAACAGTGGGACCAAATTTTATTCCAGCATTTCTTTTTTATGATTGTACATCTGTCTTAGCAACTCCGCTTGCAAAATTATTTAATGTATGTCTTATAAATATTTATTTCCCTGAATGGTTACGAAATGCTACAGACATACCAATATTTAAAAAGGGTTTAAGTGTAAGGGGTTAAAGAAAAGGTCCTTTATTTCTCACAAGTCAATTTAATTGGCGACCGGTTTCGAAGATGTCACTTCATCATCAGGCACACCTAAGTGGAATGGCAAGGAGTCAGTTGTAATAAAAAACAATTATAAAAGCATGAACGGACTTTAACATATACAAAATAACAGAAAAAACACAAAAGAAAGTTAAACAATAACCTTGACTCACCTTGACTATTTCCATAAAGTTTAACAAAACGAGTTAAAAAAGTCATATGTAATACCGACCCAAAAACAAGACGTAATAGCAGCCTTCTTCGATATTGAGGGAGCGTTTGACTGTATAAGAAAATCTGTTATACTTCATAGGTTCCAAGAGTTTAGACTAAGTGGAAATATCTATTGTTTCGTTCAAAACTTTTTAGAAAAAAGATCCTTTAAAGTCGCAGCTAATGGAAAAGTATCCTCACCCCATAAACAACTTAATGGAGTACCCCAAGGCTCTGTCTTGAGCACAACTTTATTTATCTTGGCAATCAACGACTTAGGTTCAACTTTTCTTCCGCCAGTGAAGTACGGGTTGTATGCTGATGATCTTGTAGTCTACTGCCGGGGAAAAAACACCAAATCAACATGCCGTTTACTACAAACTGCCATTAACGACCTCAGTGCATGGTCCCAAAATATTGGACTAACTTTTTCATCTAAAAAAACAAAAATTATCAAGTTTAGTAGAAGAACCACCAGTGAAATTCCACACCTAACTTACAACGATGTCCCCTTATCGGTCGTCAGTCACCATAAAGTTTTAGGACTAACCTTTGACTCAAGACTGTCTTGGAACAAACATATACAAGATGTCAAAAGCAGCTGTATGAGAAAACTCAACATACTAAAATCTCTATCTCATTTTCAATAGGGTTCTGAAGAGGATGTATTACTTACAGTCTACAGATCTCTGATACGGTCCAAATTAGACTACTGCAGCATCATTTACATGACCGCATCAAAGACTAGTCTGAAAAGCCTTAATACTGTTCATAATACTGCTCTTAGGCTATGCATTGGTGCTTTTAGATCAAGTCCTATTCAAAGTTTATACTATGAGGCCAGAGAACCCCCACTTTGGCTAAGACGTCAACACCTTCTCCTCTCATATGCAGCTAGTGTATCTGCCAATCCACAAAATCCAGCATATTCGATACTCATTCAACCAAATCACATAGTACCTAACACACAATCGATTAGAAGAGCTCAACCGCTACCTAATATTCTCAAAGCCCTACTGGGTAATTTTGATCTTTCCAGAACTACCCCTTTATCTGTTTCTGCAATTCCACCATGGACTAAAAAATTACCACACATAAACACTTTATTAAGCATATTTAATAAGACTGAGACACCACGTGAAATAATCCAACAAACATTCCTAAGTATCATCCATAAAAACAATTTCAACACAATTCTTTTTACTGATTCCTCTAAAAATGAATCAGGTGTTGGTAGTTCTGTTGTCACATCCACTAACATCAATAAGTTCATTAAACTTCCTTCCACATGTAGCGTACATACTGGGGAACTATATGGCATATTAGAAGCATTCCGAATGTTAACATCCAATGATCGTCATACTGCAATCTGTACAGACTCTCTTTCATCGATCCACTCAATTAAAGATGCGTTCTCGGAACACCCCTTAGTTAACGCAATTCATGACACCTGTTCCAACCTCGTGACAAAGGGAGTGTCCGTCACTATCATTTGGATCCCGTCTCACGTTGGACTTAGCGGTAACGAAGCAGCTGACCCAGCCAAAGAAGCTTCCACATTGGACGTACCGGCTGAAGATATTCATATATATAAAGATATCAAGAGTGTGTTTAGAAAAACAGTTCATGACAATTGGCAAACACACTGGAATATGGAGACCACACAGTTACGAGACATACAACCCATTATTGCTTCCCCCAGATTATCCTCTTTGTCCAGAACAAATGCAGTCATAAGAAGAAGATTACGAATTGGACACACTAAACTTACTCACAGCCACTTGATGACAACCAGTGAGGCACCCATATGCACCTACTGTGATAGTGTCTTGACTGTAAAACATATTTTGATAGACTGTGGCCACTTTTCCAAACAAAGAAGACGAAACAAGCTGAAATCAAGACTAGAAGAAATATTAGGGGAACCTACAGAATACCAGTGCCTTCTCAGTTTTTTAAAAGACGTTCAACTTTTACAAAAAATTTAAATCAAAGTAATTTTAAGAAAACAATATTGTAAAACCACTCTGTAGATAATTGTAGTTGTGTCAATGACCTCAGCAGTCGAGACACGTTAATTTTAATAAAAAAAAAAAAAAATTTACAAAATCATATGTGGATCTATTGACTGATTCGAGGATTTAAGTATGATTAACTTTCTTATGCCTAAAATTACGTCTAAAGTAAATTTTCCATTATATTTACCAACAGCGAGAACTCACATACAAAACCACTCACCTTTGTCTAGAATATTATCACAAATTAATTTTTCCAAATTCTATATCCTCATATATTCATATATTTAATAATTAATTAATTAATTCTTAATAGGACAGTTATCTTTATTTCAAATTCCAATAATATAATAATTTTATAACAACATACTAAACAATTCACAGTTTTTATTTTCTTTCATGTTTAACAATAATAAAATTTGCTAATTTTGCTGATTCCACAAACTGTGGAAACTAAAAATCAAATACCGTTAGTTGTATTAACTTGTTGAATATGCAAAATCAGCAAATGAGTCTTGAAGGTAAATGTTCTAACAAACAGGAGGCAGTCAGGAAAGTCCTGAGCCCTGAGCAACAGCTAAAAAGCTCCGCCGATTTTTGCTTAAAATAAAAAAGTCAAAATAACATAAAAAAGAATTTGTAGACGTCCCTCAAACAAATAATGCGGTAAGCATAAATATTTTTATTATTATTTTTGTGTGTGTTAGTTTTATTAAATATAAGAATTTCCTGAGTTTTAAAAAATTCATAACATAAATTATGTAATTTAACATAAATTATGTAATTTTTAGTTTTAAACATTGTTCAATTTTTTGTATATGTCTATTTAATAATTAATTTCAGAATTAATAAATGTATTAGTTTTTATCAGTGATTTTAATTTCTTTTTTCCAACAAGCAGAACAGTTAGAGTAACAGTTAAATTAAATTAATAAGTACTTCTCACCAGGTTGTATTTTGGGTCGACCGGACTTTATTCAACCCTTGGAGAAGTCCGAGCTGCCCGGAATATAGCGTGGCGAGCTAGAGCTCGTCGGGGCGTCGTCAGATAAAATATGAGCTACCCAAACCCCGAAAAAACTACCCAGTTACGCCACGACGTGACAATATGCAACTGTTGTAATAACATTGGTTGCTTACTTGATATTTTTTCCTGCAGCATTGCTTCCATAAAACGTATAAGAACTACTTAGTAGTATGTACTTATTTGCATATATACTTAAATATTTTTTATTCGTTTGTAAAGATGCTATCATTTGTTAATTCTTTTTCATTTGTATATTTATAATGTGTACATAATTTGTAAGTTTTCCTTCCCTATAACTGGAGTTGTCTGTGTTGGAGTGTAACAAGAACTACACACATCGTCAAAATTCTTGGACCCCCTTATGTTTGTCAAAATAAGACACTATTATTAAAAGTCAAGAAGTATGTTACATAGTACTTTTAATTTGGTTATGTATCCAATACAAATTGACTGAATCAAATTTTAACTGAAGAAGAAAAAAATACAAACGAAAAATAGTGCATAATAAAATGATTACTAGAATTTGAATTCCAGAAGAAAACCACTTTAGAACGAAATCAAAAATTCATTAATATTCGGTGTGTCCTCCCCTGTTCTGTAGTAAGGTATTCACTCACCTGTACATGGAAACAATAAGGGTGTTATCATTTTGGTATGTTGTTCCATTCTCCTTGGGCCACAACTGTGAGTTCCTGGAGGGTGATAGGAGGATTAATTCTGTTTGAGATTGTTCTTCCAACGAAATCTCACATGTGCTCAATGGGATTCATATCTGGCGAATTGCTGGCCACGGTAATCTTTGAATATTCTGAATTTCTAGTACATTTTGTACCCTTCTCGTGCGATAGAGCCTAGCATTGTCATCCATGAAAATAAAATTGGCTCCAACTTCATTTCGGAGAGGATATATAATGGGTTCAGTAATGTTTCGAACATATCTATCAGCTGTCATAGTGTCTGGAATGGGAATAATCTGCGTACGACGACCATGCAATATGCCTCCCCAAAACCATGGAGGAAGGATAATTAAGAGTTGCCGTTTCTTTGAAGAAATATGGCAACAGGTTTGCTTGCAGCGCCACCGGTAAGGGATTTGTCCAACTATTTGTCAGTCGGTAATATAGATACCTGCATATTTTATTTTATTTAAAAATTAGCGGGATTTTGTTAGTAGCTCTACTTTAATTAGTATAACTAAAATTTGGCATTTTTTACAACACAGACAAGGTGCAAGATGTAACAAAATGCCAATCAAAATGTAAAATTTTATGACCCATAATTTTAGGAAGGGTAAAATAATTTAATATAAAATAATTGTATTATCTATTATATCATTAAAACTAATTTATAATAAATTTTCTAAATAAACAATATTTTAATAAAACAACTAAAACTTTCTGTAAACTTGGGTAGATAACAAAATACATTAAGGAGAACCATCCATATAATCTGAAACAGAAAAAATTCAAAGTAGTATTTTAACTTCATATCATTTTGAATCTCTTTTTTCTTTTAGACATTGTTACAGTTTTATACTTTCAGTATAATATTTTATAATTAATAATGGTAGTCCCTTCATCTTTTAATTAGATGTAGTACTTTAAAAAAAAACAGATGTCTGCGGGATCAAGCTTTAAGGTCCTTCTTTGATTCGCAAATTTTACTTTGCTGTTTTCTAATTATAAAATAGAGTTTTTTCTCCCTTGGAGCTAACCATTCACTGGATTGATTTAAAAATCCAAGAGCTAATGATTGTTTTTTAGGTAATAATTATATTTCATTGGATGAAATTTTAATCGAATGTAACTTTCTTTTTACTGGTAATTTGTTTGACGGTATGATAACAATATTACTTTAGTATTACTCTTTACTGTTAATTTAGCTTTCAAGGGTACCAAAGGTAAAGCCAATTTACAGTCTTGTAACCTATAAATGGTTTTTCGCAAGTGGAATGATGAAGTTTATGCGGCATCATTTAGTTCCTTGCTTAATATCGGAAGGAAATAAAAAAAATGTGTTCTTAAAATGTACAGCATAAATTGGACAGTAAATTGTACTATTTACCTTTATACAAACAACGCTATTACAATTAGATATTATGAATTTATTACGAACGGGACCTGCTAAACACATGTTAAAACATCAAAATATCTTTGCTTAATTTTAAATTTAACATGTTTAACTAAAACTAAAATTAAATAAAAGTAAAAGTACTTACCACGTTTTATTCAGCAACCATAACCATATTGTTTTGTTCAGTTTTGTTATTGTATCGGTTCGAACGAGTGACAATCCCAAAGTCAGATTTACATTGTACAAATAATTGATTAATTCATGTTTTTCAAATAATTGTAGTATTTATATAAATATATAATTTTAAAACAATACTTACTGTGTATTACTTTTGTTATTAGGCGAAATAAATTTGAATTATTTAATTATTCAGTGTACTTTAAATTTAAATATCATTTTATTATTGTAAAACGGACTGATATGCGCGGATGTGTTGCGCACTAATCTGTTGATATAACGCGCATATGTTATAAGCTCCCCTGCCCAAAACATTACTGTTTCACCTTGGTATGGAACGACTTCTATGGCAAAATATAGTCTTTCTGGTCGCCCTGGCCCTTTTCAAACTCTGTGTTGCCGACTATCACTAATTAAACCATATCTGGTTTCGTCCGAAAAAAGAACATTTCGCCACTGAGCTAAAATCTAGTATCTGTGTTCCTGTGCTCACTGTAGACGAGCAGCTATATGACTAGGAAGTAACCTGGGTACTCTTAATGGTGTTCTAGATCGTAAATTGGGTCCAACAAGTCTCCGCCGTATTTTGATACTGGAAATGAATCGGCCATACATTCTTCTAAAATGAGTTAGGACAGCTGAGACTGTTACGGTTCGATTCCGACGTACATAACCTACTCTATACCGATCTTCTCTTGGATTAGTTACCCTAGGACGCCCAGTCCCACGTCTCCATTTAACGCTCATAGTTTCCTGGTACAAACGCACTATTCAGATAACTGAAGCGCGGGGAATCCCTAGTCTATCTGCGATTCGATGATTCGGCAGACCCTCATCATGCAAAGCCACTATTCCTGCTCTATTGAACACTGGACTGGCACAATTGCAAAGAAAAACTCAACAATCACTTTTTAAACATTGGTACCTAAAATTGTGGGAATTTGTTTTTGTAAAGATTTTTAGATGCGTATCAACGGTGAAATAAATAAAGATTACATCATTGTATAAAGAACTATAGTAGGATAATCGCCATGTAAAAGTTATTGGAGGCAATCGCGCCAACCATCTATTGGTACAATCATTGAACTAACGATTTTATTTACTGGTTAGATACGCCCTCTACGTCAGATGTTAGAACTTTATAAGTGACAATTCCGTAAAATTAATTGTCAGTATATATTTTTTTAATTATTTAGATTAAAAATAAATAAAAATTAGTGATTCTTGTAAAGAATCAATAAATAATAGCATTCCACAAGATATTCGTCTATATTTAGAAATAAACTGAGATTTTAATGAAACTAAAAGCAGTCTGATTATCAGCGTTAAAAAGTAAAACTTTTTCATAAGTCTTCATAACGAAAATTTAGAGTACTTGTCTACGAATCGAAGGGTTCCGAGTTCAAACCCCCGAGTGGACACTTTTATTATTATTTAATTTTATTTTCTAAATTGGTAAAACTTAAATTAATTTCAAAACATTAATTTTACGTTAATAATCAAATTATAATAGAATATTATAAGGTCAGGTAATTTTATTTAAATCTTTTGACAATGAAACTAAAAATGTGTGTGTCTAAAGGAGAAATATACCGAAAATAACAAGTATTTAAATTTTGCTAATAAATTTGTATTAGGTATGTGTTAAAAGAAAATACATCATTTTGGATTTGAATATACAGTGTGTCGCAAAATGTCTGCACCAAGAAAACGCACAAAATTACATTTTTCTTTAATCTACGTAAAAAAGTGCGAATTAAAATTTTTTTACTAAAAATTTATGGTACCTAACAGGGTTATTCATTATAAATTACCCTCCCTTTAGCTATAATTATTATTGTATAATGTTTACATTGACCGAATTTTGTAAAAATGTCATCAAATGACCATATCAGTGGTGTGCATATTTCACAGGATTTAACATGAATATTTTTTAATAAGGATAGCATAGATATATATTTTATTCAATTTTCGAAATGATCTTTATTCTTTCCTGATTAATTAAACGTCGAATATCATAGATAATCTATGTCGAATATCTTATAAATATTTACACTTTTTCTTTCTCACTGTAAACTACCTATTTGGATTATTTTATTATCAAACATAATAGTTGCGATTTTCATAGCTTTTACTTTAATAATGTTAACTTTTTCATGTTTACATTATCAACTTTAAATTACTCAAGAACAGACGGTATAAGATAGGGTTATCAATAATATACATTTGTGAAATTAAAAAAAAAAATCCCAGAAATTTAATAACATAGAGGGTATCCCATTTAAAAAAGTTTATTTGTGTTGTATTCCGTGAAATCTGAATACGTGTTTTTATGGTATATTTAAAAAAAGTCAGTCATATTCACAAACTTTTATATAAAGCTTTTTTTGAATATGCAATAGTGGTTATAAAAGGTGTCTTTAATAGTGAATAATCTTGTACATGACCTCAAATAAATTTGTTGAAATTAATTTCATTTGTAAAAATGTCACTTCCGCTTCTCCCGTATTGCTAAAAAAAAATTGTGTCCAGGTCCTGGATTTGATGGTGGATAATATTAGTTCTAGATACATTTTTCAAGTAACATTGTTCTCCTGTTTTTAGAAATAAAGATTAATGTTTAGCCAAATTCATATATTTTTTTTTGGACACACAGTATGTTTGTATAATATTAAAAACTTCCCCTACTAAATATTTTGGCTCAATCAAAGTAGATATCTTAAATTGATTATTGTTAGAAAAAGTAGAAATATTATTAAATATAATAAATAAATTAAAAAAATAATTTAATTTAATAATTTGATTTAAAAATTGAAATTTTGGTATAAAAATTTTTTTTTAAGTTCTAACTTGATTTTTTGGGGATGCCACTCCCTCCATCTCCCTCTAGGAGATGGTGGTGGTAAGATAATTATACAAAAATGTTGCAAATCATTTCTATTGTAAATATGCCAAAAATAAGATTTTTATGTATTTGTAACTATTTTTAAATGCCAGCCCCCGCATCCGAACTATGAAGATTAAAGTCGAAATTTTTTCTAAGATCAAAAAAAATTTGGAAATTTTTTTTCAAAAAAATTGGAATCTTGTGTTTTTATGTATAAAAAATCGTAGACTTCAACTGTTTTATTTAAAAACTTAATTTTTTGGGAATGCCACCCTCACCATATCAGATAGGGGTGTGGAAGGGTGAATTTTTTAAAGCGATTTTTATTTTTATGGGATAATACATCCATATACCAAGTTTAGTTTCAATATTTCGACCCTATCCCCCAAAGCCGAACCCCAACCAATAATCCTTATAGAACCCATTGTGTTTACTTCAATATTAAGAATTCATTTATATTATTTACCAACCATCTTAAGGGTTTCTTTTATTACATTGTTACGCACCAGATTAAAGAAATAACCTGTTATTTATAATTACTTATGCTAAGTACTTAGGTATTTAAATTAAAAATACAATTTTTTCAACACTTAAGAAATGTATTATTATTGCTATTATTAATATTATATAATTTATTTTAAATTAATTCGGATAAAACCTGTAAAGGAAACGAAAAACAAAAGCATATATTCTATTTTATTAATTTCAAAACAGTTATAAATACCTACACAATTTTTTTTGGGAACTCGTCTTTTATTAACAGTAAAATAATTCAGTAATAAAACATAAACACAACTCATTCACAATACCTACTACCCGTAAACGCACTAACGCACAATAACAAACATTAGATAGAAAATAATCCAAACATTCAATCAGGAGTGTATAAAATTTCATCCAAGAGCTAAAAATAGAAATTTATCGATCGGTCTCAGTCATTCCTAAAAATTTCTGCTGGACCCTCAACTCCGCCCACTGCAAACGAATATCGACTTATCCATATTCACTAGCGCCATCTATTGGTAGTATCCATTTCGCTCCAATGAAACTTCCATAAGGTGAGACTACTATTTAGTTCTTTATACAATGATTACATGTACAAAAAAGCAGCCATAACAAATATTTCGTTTTAATATTTACGAGGGGGTCCAAGAATGTTGGCGATGTGTGTATATACTAGCCGTGCCGAAGAGATGCAGCAATCACGTGCACTTCACGTGCACTTCACGTGCACTTCACGTGCACTTCACGTGCACATGCCTAAAATGAGAGTCCAATTGCCGTCTCTAGATCGTCAACAATAGATGAGGAACCAACGAATAGGCGAGTGTTTTAGATTATCAGTTTATAG
Organism: Psylliodes chrysocephalus; assembly: GCA_927349885.1. Classification (NCBI taxonomy): domain Eukaryota; kingdom Metazoa; phylum Arthropoda; class Insecta; order Coleoptera; family Chrysomelidae; genus Psylliodes; species Psylliodes chrysocephalus. The sequence continues at coordinate 89,700,244 of OV651813.1, forward strand.
CAGAGAAAAAATTTATCTTTTCTCTATTTTTCTTTTATTTAATATAATGTAATGCCTATTCCGGTATTAAGGAGTAGTTGTTTTCGGGAGAGAAATGGTCGCTCGACGTTTGAAACTTTCTGTTTTTTTTTTGTTTTTATTAGTTTAAATTTAATTTTATAGAAATAATAAAATATTAGAGTAGGTATCAAAATTATACAAGGTGTTCCTAAACATCATGTCATAATTGAAGGAGGTTATTCCTTGGCTCATATTATGACTTAAAGTTCATATAAACATGTGTCCTAAATTGCTTTGTCCAAATTTTCAATTATAATCAGTTTTTCATAAATATCATAAATATTACTCTTTTGCCGATTTTGATGAAATTTGGTACATTTATTTGTTTGAGTAAGAGGCTAATTTAGAATTAATTAGATGGAAATTATTAATTCCAGTGCAGTACCCAAAGACAAACTTACTAATATTTTTGACACTGTGTTTTTCCATATTTTTTATTTGGTCTCTGACTTATAATTCATTTAAAAATATATTGGCGATTTATTTATTAAGAGCAATCCGAACACCTCGAAAATTTATAATTCATTCTGAGCCTTTATTTTTGACCAAATTTTTGTGAACTTTTCAGGAAATACTAATGATAACAAAACTTAAGGTAAAGAAACCTTGAATTTTTTGTAAACTTTCGAAAAGTATTTATTTTGAAATGTTTTAAAAGGAATTTCAAAAAAAAAGAAACATTTGTGCCATTATATATTAAATCTATAAATAATTTAATAAATATCTAGTAGTTTTTAAATGAGATGATTTCCCACTTTTTCTAAACGTTGCTCCCAATTTTGTCAACCCCCTTTAACCCCTCACTTTTATTTAATTTTTTTTTTCACAATCAATAGGCCTCATCTCCTTATAGAGCTTGATTTCTACTAAAAATTTCATGTTGATATCTCTTTTCATTTTTGATTTGATTTTTTTTTAATTTTAAGCGTTTAAGGGGGGCTTAAACCCCCATTTTTAAACAGATTTTTTTTTTAATTAAAGGGCTTCTCCTTATAGAGCTTGATGTTTGCTAAAAATAAGTTAATATCATTTTTCGTTTTTGAGTTAAGATTTTTTTTATATTTTAACCCTCCCTAACTCCCCTAATTATTCATATTTTTTTCAAAACTAATAGGCTTTATCACTTTTTATAGAGTTTCATTTTTACTAAACATTTCATGTTGATATCGCTATTCGTTTTTAATTTGGGATTTTTTTTAATTTCAACCCATCCGGTTAGGGGGGAGCTTGATTTTTGCCTTAAATTTTCAAGTTGATATTATTTTTCGTTTTTGACTTGTCGTGCAGACAGAAACCATAACATCGGACAAAGTAAACCTATAATACTATTTACAGACTACTGTGTGAAGAGTAGAATAATAATATAATCAAGGCTAAAACAATAACATAATAGCCTAAAAAATAGGTATACTAAAAGAATGATAAAGTCAAAGAGTTGAAAATTATTTAATAGGTATATCAGTACTTCGGAGATAAACTGTGATGTCATTCTAGTCAGCTTTTTAGTAGAGCAAATTGAATGTTGGTTGAACACTTTTTGTGTTCTATATTTACATATAATAATTATATTTCGGCAAGAAATTCAGTTGGCCCCAATTATTGTCACAATATATTATATTGTTTACTAATAATCTAACTATTAAAACTTTTTTTTTAATATACATAAGTTGTGGGGTTTTGTAACATATTCCTATGTTCTGATAACAAATTTTCTATGACATACCTAGTGTCTTATACCTCCAACATGCCTTTATAAATAATACGACTAACGTGAAAGTTAAATAGTGTTGTTTAACTTTTAACTTGTAAGTTTATTAAACATTGAATATAGTGTTCTTTTTTAAAGTCAACTCATATTGTGACATCACTATAGAATACCCCTGAAAGTGTATCGATGAGCCGATTTTAAAAATATAACCTTTATAAAACTGCACTTTTTACATAGTTATCACTAAATATTTAATTTGGTCTTCATGATATAGATACATACCTAACATAGACATAGCTATTAAGTTTCTTGAATTAATTTAGGCCAGTGCAATATTTATATTTTATATCGTCTTTAAAAAAACTGAATTGTAAGTTTATAAAATCCTCAGTGCTATATTAGTCTGACACTGTTTATCAGTACCTCTGGCATTTATAGATAGGGCATTTTTCTATAACTTCAAGGGACAACCTACAAAATAAACAATGGCCGCATTCAGCAGAAGCAACTGATTATCAAACGATAACTTAGCGATGACTTATCGATTAGTGAATCTCCTGAATGAACTTTTTAGGCACTTTTTGACAAAGCTTTCACGGTTGACAGGCGACTTAAAAGTGACTTGTGCGCAAGTAAACAAAGCTGATAAATTTATGTTTATGTTTATATTTTGAGAAGTCTAAAGTTTTTAGCATAATTGCGTTTCCCTTTTCAGTCAGCAATAATGGATGGTGCAATACTTCATTATCAACTACAATACATTTCATATTGTTATAAACATATATCACTTCAAAGTCCTCCATATCAGTGAAAAATTCGTACATTTTAGTGTAAAAATGGATTCAAAATAAACATAAAATAAGGTTATGAGTTCTGAGATGAGCACCACCACAAAACATTCACTTCAGTTGGTAGGTATGAGTTCTAAATCTAATCACGATGTGATAACTAATAGTATTTCAAATTCGATGTTTTAAATGGCGGCCGATAACTCATCATTTGATTTCTAATCGCTCTTTTATATATCATTCAGCAGAAAATCATAAATCGATTGCTTCTGCTGCATGCGGCCAATTATTCATATAAAATTGTACTAGAGTCAAGAAATTATCCAGTCTTGTTCTGTCGCTTGTAGAGACCGTACGTTTTGCGAGTGAAGAAACAAAAAGTGGTTTATTTAGCCTGGTATCAGATAAGTACACCTTAATTTTATTTTTCATTAGGTATATTTATTTTAACGAAATTATTTGGTTAGCAAATACATAGTTTAGTTTAATTTTTCAAAATGAATGAAGCTTCGGGCGGTACAGGACCGCCCGAAGATAAATTAAATAATACTATAATAGAAGGAGAAAATGAATTAAAATATGATTTTACTAACAAATATCGAGAATCAGATACAGGGCCATACTTGGTCTTTTTGGAACATAAAGAAAGAAATCTAGGTCGTTTATTTCCCATTCGCGTTGGACACTTTTTAATGGAAAATCAATATTTTAAAAATAATGTTTTGGATATTAAACCATTAGGTTTAAATAGAGTAAAAATTATTTGTAAAACTTATGAAGCTGCAAACGAATTAATTAATCACGAAATTGTAATAAAAAATAATCTAGTCGCATATATACCAAATTATTACACACATAAAAAAGGTATAATTAGAATGGTAGACACTATGTTTTCTGAGGAATATATTTTAAAAGCTATAGAGTCTGATATAAAAGTCACTGAAGTACGACGTATGAAACGAAGGATACACGACGATACAACAAAAACTTCTACACTTGTAGATAGACAAATGGTTGTTCTCACATTCCTGGGGACTCAAATCCCTGGGAATGTTAGAATAAATATGGTAAATTTTGGTGTGGATCCGTATGTTTATCCTGTAACTCAATGTTTTAAATGTTTACGTTACGGACATACTAGCCGACAATGTAAAGGAAAAAAAAGGTGTCAAAAATGTGCAGGAGAAACATGTAATGATAAATGCGAAAATGATGAAAAGAAATGTGTACATTGTGGAGATGGAAATCACGACGCAGTTTCGCGTGATTGTCCTATCTACAAACAACAATTAAATATTAAAAGGGTAATGGCTTTTGAAAATTTGTCCTTTAAAGAAGCTCAATTTTTGGTTGAAAATCCATCATATGCTAAAGTAGCAACGCACAATAGATTCTCGTTATTGGGAAACGAGAATCAATTCCCTGAGTTGCCGCAACCGAAAACTAACCCGAATTTTCTACTGAAAAAACCCGCGAGATCTACTAGTTTTAAGAACACTAATCAATCTCAGCCAAAAAAACGAAAAACAATTTCCCCCCCAATTTCACCATCTCCATCACATGCAGATACTTCAAAAAAGGAGACAAAAAAAGCACAGTCAGTACTACCGAATCCCTACAGGAATGAATACATTCAATATAAAGAACAAATTATATGCCAAATGGTACAATTTATTAATAAAATAGCCAATAATAAATTAGATACAAATGAAGTAAATATAAGAAACCAAATTTCTTCAATTTTAGATTGTGATAATAGGTGTACAGATACATGTAATAAGCTAAATAATGATAGCGTAACTGTAATGGAGCTTAGTAGTAATAGCGAGGATGATGACACATATTAAACAAAAAATAAACATATTGCAGTGGAACATAAAATCGGTTAACTCTCGATTAGCTTCATTACTCAATTTAATTAATGAATTCAACATTAATATAGTTGTTTTATCAGAAACATGGTTAAAAGAATCATATAACTTTAAGATTAAGGGTTTTAACATCGTTAAAAAATGTAGACAAGATGGGTATGGCGGTGTAGCCATTCTAATATCTCAAAACATGCAATTTGAAGAAATAATAATAAATACGGGGTGTCAAGATATTGAAATTTGCGCGGTTAGGGTAAATCATGGGTCAGTAAATATAGTTTCAGTATATAAGCAACCGCGAGCTGCTGTCAAACGGAAAGACTGGTGCAATATTTTTAGACAATTTTCTAATAAGACGATTCTGTGCGGCGATTTCAACAGTCATCATGCACTATGGGGAAGTTATGATAATAACGCTCAAGGTAATGAGTTAGTAGAAGCTTTGGATGACCATGACTTGATTGTAATAAACGATGGTACTCCCACCCGCATTTCACTGCCCGGACAAAATCCGTCAGCAGTGGACCTTACAATCCTTTCACCTTCTCTAGTTGATAAACTTACTTGGAGGGTAAATTCGGATTCTATGGGTTCGGATCATTTTCCGATAATTATCTCATCTGAAATTAGCGCATTTACCCATAAAATTTTACCATCTTCTAAATGGAATGATTCTCGAGTAGATTGGATAGTATTTGAAACTATCTTGGATAATTCGGCTAAGAATATTGACTGTAATTCAAAAACACCTGCAGAAAAATACGAAATATTTGTAAACAGCTTCACTGAAGCAGCACAGATAACTATGGGTATTAAAAAGCCTTTTCTACCAAATACCAAAAAGTCATATTGGTGGGATAACGAGTGTACAGATATGGCAAGACTCCGAAAAAACGCTTTAAAAACATACGTTTTAAACGCGAATGTAGATAATTACTTGAAGTATAAAAACATTGCCGCGGCAACGAAGAGACTTTTTAAACAAAAGCAACGAAACAGTTGGAAGCTGTACGTAACGAAATTAAATAAAAATTCTTCAATATCTGAAATATGGAAAACTGTTAGGTCCATTAGTAATAAAAACTACTCACAAAATAAACCTCAAATCTCAGATGAAACAATAAATGAAATTCTAGATTATTATGCACCTCCAACTGTTTCACGCAAACTCGACAAAAACTTTGAACAAACTTTAACACAAACTGATTCAATTGCAGAATTTTTTACTCTTGAGGAATTGGAAGTTTCACTAAAAAAATCAAAAAACACTTGTCCGGGCCTAGATGGCTTTACTTATAAAATGTTACACAGCCTTCCACAGTCGTTTAAAACTATATTATTAGATATATTTAATGCGTGGTGGATTCATCATAATATAATTAATGAACTTAAACAAATTGTTATCGCTTTAATCCACAAAACTGGTAAAAATCCTACACTGCCTTCTTCATACCGACCAATTTCGCTGATGTCATGCATTATCAAAACATTTGAAAGAATGATCAAACTTCGATTAGAATTCTTTCTGGAAAAAAAATATGTCTTACCAAAAGCACAATTTGGTTATAGGAGGGGATCAGGAACATCAGATGCATTAGCACACTTGATAACAGACATTCAACTAAGCTTCTCAAAGAATGAATATCTAACATGCTTATTCTTAGATTTAAAAGGGGCATATGATTCTGTGGACTTGGAAATTCTATATCAAAAAATGATTAAGTCTGGATTATGCAAGAAGGCAGCCTACAGTATAGTACAAATTTTTGATGGTAGAAAGATTTATGTTCGAAACCACTATAACGAATTGTATGGTCCTAGATTAGTGTATAACGGTATTCCGCAAGGATCAATACTTAGTCCAATCCTCTTTAATTTATACACGTCAGAATTGCATAACTTATTTGAGAAAAATGTTAAAATAGTACAATACGCAGATGATATATGTATATATGTCAGCCATAAGAAATATAGCCAATGTCTTAATGATCTACATAGAATTCTTCGAAAAGTTAAAAACTGGTTATTGGAAATGGGTTTTACAATGTCTCCAGAAAAATCAGCAGTAATGTGTTTTACTAGACATCGAGTCAACCTAGACAGACATATTGATTTTGATGGAGTTATTATTCCCATAGTCAACCAATATAAATATCTAGGTATGGTTTTGGACCCGAAATTGCTTTGGGCACAGCATATTGAATATGTAAAAGGTCGCTCTGAGAAGGGCCTCAATATTCTAAAGAGTGTATGTGGGAAAGCATGGGGAGCAATACCGAGTATAGCATTATTATTCTATAGATCTTACATTAGGTCTATAATTGATTATGGCTGCATATACTACGGCTCAGCTGCAAACACGCATCTAAAAAAAATTGACAGAATTCAGTATAAAGCTATTAGAATATGTACAGGTACATTCAGGTCATCTCCAACGGATGCAATTCTGGCGGAGGCTAACGAACCACCATTACGCTTAAGACGAGAATATCTTGCTAAAAAATATATTACTAAGCTGAGAACATACAATCCGTCATTAACATTTAACATATGTAATTTAACCACAGAGGACTTGTCAAATCGATACTGGCAAAAGAAAAATTCGCCACCCCTGACAACTGGCTTCTTGCAAACAGAACAAATAAAAACTAAAATTATCGAAGAAAATATTTTGCCAGGATTTAATTATTGTTATAAATTCGTTACTTTCAAACCCACTGTCATTTACCCTACTTATACAGATCTTCCTTCCTATAACCAAAACGTCATTAACAATATTATAAATCAATTAGACAGTAAAATAATAATATATACGGATGGAAGTAAAAATAAACACGAAGTTGGCAGTGCCTTTTACGTATCAAACAAAAATTTAATTAAACAGTATCGATTGTCGAAGATGTGTAGCATTTATACGGCAGAAGCGGTTGCCATTGAAAAAAGTTTATGTTGGTGCACCGACAATGACATACAGAAAGCTACCATAATCTCGGACTCCAAGTCGGTATTACAGCGGATTGAAAACCAAGATCTGACATATCTTAAAGATAGTATTATCTGCAAAATCAAATACTTACTGTATCAACTATCTCGCGAAGGGCATCATGTTAACTTTGTCTGGGTTAAGGGACATTCGGGGATACAAGGCAATGAAAAGGTGGATGTAGCTGCTAAAGAAGCCAGAATATCAGATAACTATATACAGACTCCAATATACCAAGACCTCAGCAACTTTTATAAAAATGAAATGTTCGAACAATGGATGTTATGGTGGAAAAAAGTAGCCTCTAATTCCAAAAACCCCTATTTTTTGCTCCACGAAGAACTCCCAAAAAAACTACCACATATTTTCGAATACAAAGTTAACAAACACTATAGCAGCACAATTTCTAGAATGAAAATCAATCACGGTTGTTTTCCAGCTCATCTGAATAAAATAGGTATATTAGAAACCCCATACTGTGAAGCGGATGGGGAAACTGCAGATCTAAATCATATATTTTTTCAATGTGGCAAATATAATAATAACAAACTATTATTTAATTTAAATAAATTTAATATCAATCCACCTCTCAATATTACTACTTTACTCGCAACCTTTAATAAAAATATTTATGACATATTATTAGAATTTGTCAATGAAAATAATATCATGATCTAGATTATTACTTGTATCATACCCACATGATAATCTAATAAAAAAAAAATACCGTTTTGAGTGTGTGGCAAATGGCTTACAGTCGATGCCAAAAAAAAAAAAAAAAAAAAAAAAAAAAAGAAATTATCCTTGTTCAAGGGTCGATCTTAACACCTCTAAGTAAAGTTACATGTAAGTTTACTTAATATTTTAACAAACAGTACCCCTATAGTTTATTCAACAAGTAGGTAGTTACTTTCAATTTGGTGAAAAGACTGGCCCAAAATAATTACAACCGTAATTTGGAAATATTCATATCCTCACAAATAATAATATTTTTTTACCTGTGACGTTTTTCGGTAACAATCGTTGCATTGACACACATACTTTCGATTTATTAAAGTCGCAGTTTTATTTAAACTCAATTTTTAATAAAATTCACCATTAAAATTGTCTTATGTTGATTTTTATAAATGATAACTCGATTGTAAAGTTTGAGAAGATAGAATATGAAGTAGGTATAGACGGAATAAGGACTATTTTGTAATATGACAAGTGAAGACACTTTGCGATTAACTTTTAGTTAATAAAATTATATTTGTAGATTGACGAAATGAAAATGTTTTTATATCATATAAATCACGCAATTAAAAAAAAAACATTTATTATCAACAAAACTGACTAGCTCAAGTTTGACATATGTCGTAAAAGAGTAATGCAAAAGTGAGACACGTTTAGTACCGTCATGCTATGATTTGAAAGATTGGTATGGCCCCGCCCTACTTTGTGACGTCATGGTATGCGATGCGTAAATTAAGCTGATTTAAGTTATTTTATGACTGTTTCACTCCGTTTCAGGGATCTGTTATCGCGTGATACCTCTTTTTAGCTAAAGATTTTCAAGAACGCTTCTCACTGCTTTCGGTTCGCTTATAAAAGCGCGCGACGAAAACGCGATTAGCCAGAGCGCAGTGGCGTAACCAAAAATAGATATTAACACGTATGAAAACAATAAAATTATTAAAATTTAATTCATATTTTTATGTTATTTATTTTTAAAATATTGTGTTTTAATGAAATGTAACTGGGTGTTCAGTGCACAAATGAACAAATGAAAAAACCGCCCCTGTTCATGACAATTACAGAGCTAAGAAATCTGTAATTATTAGACATTTATATATTTTAGACCATAGAGTATTGCTGTGAACTCGACGGTGTAGACTGAAGCTGTGGGTAGAAGTTTACAAGATAAGCTATTTTCAAGGGAAACGAAAGCAACTCCTGTTCCTGTTTCTGATTTGACTGCATCTGTATAAATATGGCAATATTCTATGTAGGGATTGAGAGTTTCTTGAAATTTGGCTGTAGTTGTGTTTAGATTAAGGTTAGTTAGGTACTACTAATTTAGACGTTGGTAAATAGGGAGACGGATTATTTTCCTCATTTTCTAAGTATTTTAAAACGATTTGCAAAGATAGTTATGAACTACATTTTTAGGATTAGAAGCGGCAGCTGCTGTAAATGTTCAAATATTCTCTTGTGATAGAGATGGTTCGCTAGCTTCACAATATATACTTGCTCTTGGGCTTGCGTAAATTGCTCTTAAAGCAATTCGAATTGCGGAGTTGTGTATGATGTCTAGTAGTGTTTTCGTTGTAGAAATATAAACAATACTGCCGTTATCTATTCTAGATCGAATTAGTGTTTTATACAAGTCAATTAAAATTATTTTATCAGCTTCCCATTGTCTGTGTGCTACCGATCTCATTAAATTTAGGCTGTTTACCTGTAACAGAGTTTTTATATGTTCTTTCTATGAATGTCTTCCATCGAAAACCTTCTCAAGAAATATTATGCTCTCCACATACTCAATGGGTTTATTGTATAAATTTAAAGATGATAAATCGTTGTTTCTTTTGAGTGAAAAAATTATGCCTTGATTTTTTGTATCGAAAATTGGAGACCAGTTTTTTTCAGACCAAGATTGAATATTATGAACTGCTTCTTGTAATGTATTATGTATTCTTCTGACATGTTTTCCACTTAAGAAGATAACGAGATCATCAGCGCAAAGTTGTGCTTTTATTGATGTTATTAATCGTTATTAAAAAGAAGATCACGCTTTAATTCGTACCTTAAGGGATACCGGTCTCTTGAATTTTTAACGTTAATAAGAAGCCATCTAATCGAACTTAAAAGAAACGATGATTCAAAAAGTTTCTGATAAATATAGCAATATTCCCATGAATTGATCATTGATGGAGGGTTTTTAATGTCATAACGCCACACCGTATCATATGCCTTTTTTATATCAAAAAATATTGCTATACAGTGTTGATAGTTTGCAAAAGTTTCATGCACTTCAGACTCAATCAAAATAAGGTTAGCTAATGTTTATCTACTCGTATGTTTTTGGAAACCACTTTGGATAAAAGTCAGCAATTTAAGTTCCTCTAAATACCTCGATAATCTATTGCTGACTATTTTTTCCAAAACTTTACATAAGGTCTAAAAGAATTGAGAGATGATTTGTATTTTCCAGGTTTATGAATCGGGATTGCAATTGATAATCGCCAGATCTTTGGGAATTCGTATTTAAGCCATATAAAATTATATAAATTAAGTAGATGAGTTTTTCTTACAGCGGGAAGTTCTTTAAGAAAAATGATTGGTTATCATCAGGTCCTGGACTGGTATCATTTATGGTCCATTCAAACTCATTTATGGTAATTGGTACACTGAGCTCTGAGTCATTGGCTGCTTTAAATGTTATTATAATTTTTCTTCGTTGTAATTTATTGTTCGAACGTCTTGTGTTAGTGAACTATCGCTTAAAGAAAGGTAAAAGTTGTATGCTAAAGATTCTGTAATATCTTGCTTCTATGTCAAAACTAAACTATTATTCTCACTGTAGTTTATAGTGCTATATGAGTGTTTTCCAATAATTTCCAATTATATTCCAAACTGTGCTAATGGAGGTTGATGTATTTAGGTCGGATATACATTTTCTCCATGATTCCCGCTTACTTTCCTTTATTATGAATCTTACTCTGGCTCGTAGTCTCTTGAATTCTATCTGGAATATTAGATTTTTAATTCTTTTTAATTTGTTAAACGCTTTTTACTTTCCTGTCTGTATAAAGATAAGGAAAGTATAGGAAACATGACTTTTTTAAACTTCGAGTTTTTGACGGATTTTTACGTTTTGGGGTCCCCTGAATCCGTGTAGACTATTTTCGCGATAATATCTATATGTGTGTGTTTGTTTGTGTGTGTGTGTGTGTTTGTGTATGTTTTCGTGTGTTTGTGTGTGTTTGTGTGTGTTTGTGTGTGTTTGTGTGTGTTTGTGTGTGTTTGTGTGTGTTTGTGTGTGTTTGTGTGTTTGTGTGTGGTGTTTGTGTGTGTTTGTGTGTGTTTGTGTGTGTTTGTGTGTGTTTATGTGTGTTTGTGTGTGTTTGTGTGTGTGTTTGTGTGTGTGTTTGTGTGTGTGTTTGTGTGTATTTGTGTATGTGTGAGTGCGTGTGCGTGTGTGTGTGTGTGTGTGTGTGTGTGTATGTGTGTGTCGTGTGTGTCGTGTGTGTCGTGTGTGTCGTGTGTGTCGTGTGTGTCGTGTATGTCGTGTGTGTCGTGTGGGTGTGTGTGTGTGTGTGTGTGTATGTGTGTGTGTGTGTATGTATGTGTGTGTGTGTGTGTGTGTGTGTGTGTGTGTGTGTGTGTGTGTGTGTGTGTGTGTGTGTGTGTGTGTGTGTGTATCCACGATAACTCATAAACGGATACAAATAAAAACACCAAATTTTAAACGTAAGCTTTATTCCGGTCTGCGGTGAACTGATTAGATTTTGGGCAGAGTCGGAACATCTGGGGAGTACTTTATAGGAGGTCATTTTTATATTTTATAAAATATATCTGTAATTTACGTTTGGAAGAGAAAATTATTTAAATAAAAGTTATTTTTTATAATATTCTCTATAATATTTGTTTTATACAAAATTTTCCTAAAATAGTCCGTATTCGAGAAATTTGACAAAATGAAAAAAAATCAAATTTTTATGAAAATTGTTCAAAAATAAGTTGTTTGTGATATAATTCTCTATTATTTTTGTCCCATACATAATTTCTCTAAAATGTGGATCGTATTCGAGATATTTGAGAAAAAGTGTAAATTTCGAATTTTAAGGAAACTGAGAAACGGATAAAGAAAAACAAATTAAATTTTAAACTTAAGCTTTATTCCGGCCTGAGGTGAACTGATTAGATTTTGGGTATAGTCAGAACATCTGGGGGGTACTTAATAGAGGGTCGTTTTTATATTTTATGGAATATATTAGTTATTTTTGTTTGGAGAAGAAAATTAATTAAATAAAAGTTACTTCTTATATTATTTTCTATAATTTTTGTTATTTACAAAATTTTCCTAAAATGGTCCGTATTCGAGAAATTTTTCAAAATTCTTAATTCTGATTTTTAAGAAAATTGTTGAACTAAAAGTTGTTTGCGATATCGATCTCTATAATTTTTGTTTTTTACATGATTTTTATAAAATGGGCCATAATGGAAAAATTGAAGGAAAAGTATAAAATTTAAATTTTTCAGTATTTTCGTTGGCAATTAGTATATATAGAAAAAAAATTCGAGTTAGATGTAAGTGGAAAATGTATATATTAAGTTAACCTCTAAATATTTACAAAGGTGCTACAATAGGTTATACAAAATAATCGAAAAAGCCTGGAATAACTACATAGAAAAGTCATGTGTTGGACATAATAAGAATAAGAATAAATATTCTTCCACTTTAGTGTTATCTAGGACAGAGAAAACTACTGCTGGTTTTTTTTTTGATAAAAAGTTAAATATATTTTGAGTAGTAACTGTTGAATAGGTTCTATTTTATTTGATGGTGTGTTATGTGAGCTTCCTTGACTAGGAGCCCCTAATTCATTGAATTCATCCATTGTTAAATAAAAACATTTAATGTATTCCTCAATACGGCCCTGTTCTTTATTAATAAAGTGCTGGACTGCAGTGATAAGTGGACAAGTTCTTGACCTTTGTCAAATTAGGTTGGTTTAAGATGAATCAAATGACTTCTTCAGTTTGATAATTTTAGTTATTAGTTTCTTTCCACTTAAACACACTTTGGTTACACTTTTACTATTGTTTAATCAACTTTTACTTCGCTGATTTACTTGTTAATATCAGAACCGAGGTCTATTATCGACTTTAATATTAAATTTGAGTCGAATCCTGATACAGAATCCCACCCCTGAATGTCAACAAACGGTTTGATGTCCATTTATGGACGCTGCACGAACATCAAATTTTTAATCAAAGCTTGCAAATGTTTCCACCGAAACACCAAATTTGATATGCCCTTGCTCAGTACATTTACAAACTGTTGAAACTTTTGCTGAAGACATAATAAAGGTAGAAAATTAAAGTAAATTCTTCTTAATCTCATACGATTTAATATCATGGTCCGACTGGAAACGATGTTTATTTTAAAACTCTGAGAAATTCTTGTATTTATCCTTACTCGTATATCCTGGAATTTAACTACATGCGGAACAGAAGTTTTGGTTGGTAAAATAAACAAGCAGGTTTATTATCAAGAAACTTTCTACATTTCCATTCTTAACGGATATTCGGGTACTTATTAAAGTTTACCTATTTAAAACAAATACTAATGCACGTCATAAAGCACGACATTGTGTTTCGCTGCATTTAAATATGCACTTACCGTCAACATCTTTAAATTTCATTATTTTAATTATTTTATTAAGTATAAAGTCAAAAGGCTTTACTAAAAAAAGGGTTACTAGCACTTACTGGCGACAGTGGCAAATATTTTTACTCACAATCGGTTAGTAATCTGTGGATTTTTACCCTTCAGAACAGTAGGCTAGCCAAGAAAGTAACTTAACCAGCAAATGTGACCTACTATATGCTTCGTGTTTTCGTATCTCTCCCTGGTTTTTACAGAAATCATGCCATAAGTAGTATTTTCTGTAGCACTCATAACGTCTGGTAGGGTTCAATCAATTTAACTGGCGGACATATTTCAAAGAATCTCAGTCCATTATTTATGGAATAATTAAAAATAAACTTAAATGTTTTGGAGTTAGATAGCTCTTTTCTTCGCCTGTTAGTAATCAATCCTAGATTGAGCGCTAAGCAAATATTGCACAGGGCATTTTACAAAGTGTGCACCCATATAACATTGACAAAATTTTAATCTGGGATTTGGGAAATCGAGCGTGTAAAATTTTTTTGTGCCGTTGGTTACAATTTTCCTTTGAGTGCCTAGAGTATCAGTTTTCTGTCGGTGCCGTGCATGATAAATAATAAATAATGTTTTTTAAAAATTAATTTTCAGGCAAAAACACTTATTTTTACTACTTTTTTTGCCATAATGACTTTTAATTATCAAGGATGTTATAGCTATAGTTGATGTAAGTCATTTATATAAGGTAATATAAAAGTAATTTAGCTTAAATTCAAAGATTTTTCATAATTTGCTTTATTGGGTTATTGAAAACAGCTACCAATTTTAAAAATCCGTTAAGTTTTAACCTCTTCATATATCAATATTGTACAATACACCATAACACAAAAATAGCAATAATACGTGCATAAAAACAATAACTGCCCCATTAGTTTGCAAAGTTAAGTTGGCTTTGAAATACTTTATCATAAATTAGTGACAGTGGCAGTACAGTCATTTTAGTTTTCTGTCAAGTACATAGTTATTGCTTAGTCAAGTTTTCATATGCCTACGGTTTTAAAATTATGAATAATAACAGATTTATTATCCCAGAAGACTGCGCCTACGCCAGAAGACTTTTTGAACGAAGTTGTTCACAGAGCGATATTGGACGGATTATGGGAAAAACTCAAGGGACTATTTTCAAAATTTTAAGAAGATATCGTAAAACTACTCCTCTGCAGTGCCTCGGGGAACGATTTACAAGCACAACAAAGTTACAGGCGCGGTTGTTCAATGTGCATAATGTTAGAGTGTGCAAACGAACAGTCATTAACCGAAAAAAGCCCAACTACAACCCTACGAGGCATCGATTGGACCAAAGTTAGAGAGACACCACAGGATTCAAAGACTAACGTTTTATTTAGCTCGGTTTTGACACTACAGTCATAATAGACGCGTAAAACCTGGCGAACGGGATGTGCAGTGCAATTTTAAAGAACGTGTTAGTTACGGAGGAGGTTCCGTAATGGTTTGGGGGTGTATTTGTCTAGGGTCAAAAATGGACCTAACTTTTGAAGAACGTTTAACGGCTGAACGAAACATTGCAGAAATTTTGCAAGAGCATGTCGTGCTATTTGCTCTATTCATTGAAGAAGAATTCCTGTTTATGCACGATAATGCACGACCGCATATGGCAAGAGTCATAAGGGAGTAGTTAGATGAGATTGTGAGATTGCTGTAATAATTAGTTAGCTCAAACCCAGGTTTTAATCCCATTGAGCATTTGTGAGATAAAATGGGTGTTGAGCTTCGTGAGGCATCCAATCGGGCAGAAACTTTGAAGTAAGTACAATAGGCTCTACAGCATGCCGAATCGCTGGGAGCAAACACCCCTATTAATTTTTTTGTTCATGAATTTTGTTTTGTATTTTAGTTCTAGTTTTTTATTCCCAATAACCCAATAGAGCAAATCAATAAAAATCTTTGAATTTAAGTACTTTTGAATCACCATAAATGACTTACATCAATTATAGCTTTACCATCCCTGATAATTAAAAGTTCTTATGGCAAAAAAGCTCTAAAATTAGTATTTTTGCCTAAAGAGCGATTTAAAAAAAACTTATTTTTTATTTATCACCCACGGCACTGAGATGAAACTGACACAGGAGGTACTCAAAGGAAAGCTATACACAGCGGCATAAAAAAATTAAATTTTTACCCGCTCGTATTTCCTAAATCTCAAATTAAAATTTTGTCAATTTTACATGAGTTCATACTTTATAAAACTGCCTGTACAATTTTGGCATATAGCGAAATCATGGCTTGGTTCTAATAGACGAAAAAAAAAGCTATCCAACTTTAAAATCCGCGGTGAAATATATGCATTTTTAACAAATATATGTCAGTTTAAAATTTAGGTTTATTTTTAATTGTTCCATAAATAATATAAAAATAATTCTAACACGTTGATGGACAGGAGGACGTCTATAGAAGTCTATTTTTTGTAGGTGTGTTGTGGCACAAAGTCCATACACGTTGTTTGTGACAAAACGTCAGTAGACGTCGGCTTGCAGATATAAATATCATAATCGTTAAGTTATAGTGACACTACACATATGTAGAAATATTCGTTACTGTCATCAAATGATGAAATTCTGCCCTCTAGAGTAAGTCGTGAAGGTGACGTATGTCTGCGCAGCAGTATTCGACACGTCTATAGTCGTCACGCCCCAATTACTCATACTATACGTAATGTCTATACGTAATGTCTATACGTAATGTCTATACGTAATGTCTATACGTAATGTCTATACGTAATGTCTATACGTAATGTCTATACGTAATGTCTATACGTAATGTCTATACGTAATGTCTATACGTAATGTCTATACGTAATGTCTATACGTAATGTCTATACGTAATGTCTATACGTAATGTCTATACGTAATGTCTATACGTAATGTCTATACGTAATGTCTATACGTAATGTCTATACGTAATGTCTATACGTAATGTCTATACGTAATGTCTATACGTAATGTCTATACGTAATGTCTATACGTAATGTCTATACGTAATGTCTATACGTAATGTCTATACGTAATGTCTATACGTAATGTCTATACGTAATGTCTATACGTAATGTCTATACGTAATGTCTATACGTAATGTCTATACGTAATGTCTATACGTAATGTCTATACGTAATGTCTATACGTAATGTCTATACGTAATGTATATACGTAATGTCTTTACGTAATGTCTTTACGTAATGTCTATACGTAATGTCTATACGTAATGTCTATACGTAATGTCTATACGTTATGTCTATACGTAATGTCTATACGTAATGTCTATACATAATGTCTATACGTAATGTCTATACGTAATGTCTATACGTAATGTCTATACGTAATGTCTATACGTAATGTCTATACGTAATGTCTATACGTAATGTCTATACGTAATGTCTATACGTAATGTCTATACGTAATGTCTATACGTAATATCTGTACGTAGTGTATATACGCAGTCTTTACGTAATGTTTACATTTAATGTCTATACGTACTGTTTATAAGTACTGTCCATAAGTAAAGTCTATACGTAATGACCTAAAAGCAATAATAAAGGAGATGGAAGATTTATATAACCAAAGAAAGTTAAGAATGCTTACCTAATAGAAAAATCTCTATAAAATAGGAGAAGAGCAGTGATCAAAGGTTACTTAAGTAGTTCTAAATATTGTAAATAAATGAACTAGGTTAGTTTAAATTAGTAAACAGTTAAAATATTCGTATCGTTTTTGAATTTCCTAAAGTATGTAACTGCTAAATATTGGTTTTTTAATACCTCTAACTAATTGTGTTTAATAATAATATTTCACGATTACTTTACTAATTTATACCTTCAGTAAGTTAAACTTTTGTTTTTGATATATTAAGTATATCTACAAATTTTGTTCCCTACCAAGAAAACTATTTTCAAACTCGAGAAAAATAATTCTCTCAGGATTTTTACAAGAAATGTCATATGTCAACGTGAAAACAGTGTTTTAAAACCAGTGAGGATTAAAATTAGTAGAAGAATTTTTACTATCTCAAAATAAACAGAGAGAAACAGTCATTGAGCCCTCACTGGCTTTAAAAATACTGTTTTCAAGTTGATATATGACATTTCACCTGAAAGTCTTGAGAGAAATGAGTATTCCAATAGTTTGAAAATAGGTCCCCTATAGTCAATGTCTCGGGTCGAAAGTTCTTGTAAGAATATTTAATCTTTTATTTCTATCGCTCGTAATCTTTGTACGAAAGTTAACCCACCGTCTAAAATTTAAATTTATTTTACGATTAGCATGGTCGCAAAATGATGAAGGTCCTATTCATTTATTAATGCATAATGATTGTTTATTATTCACAAGGGGTGGTCGCTGGGTGTCAAATGCTTTACCAAAGGTTTGTGAGCATAATGACGTGAATATAATTCTAATGGTTTATTCATGCGTCCATTTGTGAGTTACAATTACACAAGACTTGTAAAATTTATTTTTATTAATGGATAAAATAAACAGAATTGTGGGATTAAAATTACTGATCGTATAACACAGGGTTTTATAATTAACATATTCAAATGAAATTAAGATTGATACGGAAATGTATCACATATAAATTACTTTTCGCTATCACAATATGTTACTATGGTGACATTTTATTTTCCCACGTTGCGTTAGGGTAAAATAAATTGCTATAATAATTTGTTATTGTTTATAATTTATTTATTTAATTATGTTTATTTTTTATGTAGTATAATTTTAACTTAATTGCCTTTTCTCTCAGAGTTGGATTTAAGGGTCTTTATTTCAATCAATCAAGTACCTAACTTTCAAAATTTATGTTTGCCTTGTTTCATTCCTATGGTTGAATCAAGATATGTTGGAAAAACAAAATAAGTAAGCAATACACCGCTTCTTCAACAATATACGAATCTCACATGATCTAGTAAAAATTAAAATCATAAAGATTATGGTCACTTTTACGTCACGTTGGTATTTAAATTCAATTTAGCTTCTTTATATATAAAAGCCAAATACCACTCACTGACTCATCACCAGATTTCCTAAACTATAAGCCCCATTGACTTAAAATTTGGCATAGTAACTCTTTTCTCGACGAAGACATCCACTAAGAACAGATTTTATAAATATCACATTTTAAGGAGGGGAAACGGGAGGAGAAAGTTTGATGTGATCATCGAATTTTTAAACGTAGAAACTTGAAAATTGGAATTGTATCTAAATAATGACGCATTTCACGGTTTTTGAATACTTATTTACATTTTAAAGGGGGAAATTGGGGGTGTAGGGGTATCGAATTTTTTAAAGGTAGAAACTTCTACTTTAGAATCACAAACTATTAAATGCAATGTTATCACAGAAAAAATGAAATTCTTGCAGAAAAAATATGTATTTTCTTAAAGATATTTTCTTTAAATAAATACATAATTTCTTAATTAAAGATATTATTCTTACTTGAAAATTTGACACTGATTTTAGTGTAGACATAATTATTCTCAAGACATATTTTTTAATAAAGCAAATTACTCTTAATTCAAAACACGGCAATGTTTAAATAAAGAAAAATCACATATAATTAACGGTTTCATATTCTAATAAGTACTTTTTCTTAAAATAAATCAATTTATTTTCGTTTTACTTTAATAAAGACAGATAACGGAAAATTACCTATTTCATTCAAGACTGTGAATCCCTTAGAGTAAGCGAGATTACTCCA
The DNA here is from genome assembly GCA_927349885.1 of Psylliodes chrysocephalus. Taxonomy (NCBI): domain Eukaryota; kingdom Metazoa; phylum Arthropoda; class Insecta; order Coleoptera; family Chrysomelidae; genus Psylliodes; species Psylliodes chrysocephalus. The sequence continues at coordinate 89,719,799 of OV651813.1, forward strand.
TTCTCGAAAACGCAGTCGCAGTACAACGACGTGTTTCCTGGCAAATAGATTGTTTTTGTGGTTTAAGGTTATAAGGCGATTGGTAAATTTAAAATTTTTGATAGTGCTTGGTGGGAAAACAATGGCGGAGGAAGTCGTAGAACTTCTCTAGTCTTGGAATATACCGGAAGTAGTAATGAACAACTTTTCAGGTAAGCAAATTTATTTATAATTAGTTGGATATTTGTTGAGTACCTAGCATAATATAAAAATTTGTCTAAATAGCGAAATATTTATAAGTATTTATTTTGGTAATTTTTTTATGTAAAAACCAATTAAATTTTTATGCATTTTAAGAATCTCATCGAGATACTATTTTATGGTTGATAGTCAATCAGGAACCATGGAAGACCGTTATAGAAAAATGGGAAAGTACATATGAAGTTAGGCAGGCCACTGACTATAACACTGTTTATGACTTCCTTAATCAATGGCCCATATTGAACGATTTAAGAAGTGACGTTTTGTTAAGTTTTATTGTGCCGAATTTTATGATCAATTTATTAATATTTCAATTTTTAAAATAAATAAAAATAAAATAATGTTTATTGCTAATAGAACATATACCTATAAAATTTTATTACAATATTACATATGAATGATTGAATAGACATGGATATCCCGCTGAGGCATTTAACGTGCCTGTGAACCAGCTCTTTATGCTCATTTTATAACGCCTTAAATTGTTGATATTTTTTATATCAGTTGGCAATAAATTGTATAATCTTGGTGCAAAGTAACTGGGACAACGCTGCCCAATGATTTTATGGGAGGTTGTAAGTTACGCATTTTTTCCTCTGGTGCAGTAGTCATGTGGGGAAAGAGTAATTTTTATTTTATTTTTAAAAACGATAATTAGAATGTTTTGACAGTACAGTTGTCTCATGTCGAACAATTTAGTTTTAGTAAAAAGTGCATCACTAGAGTAGGTTATTTGTTTCCTATACATAATTTTTAATAACCATTTTTGTAACGTGTTAAGATTTTTCATGTGACAGTCTGCTGCACCACCCTAAGCAACTATTCCATAATTTAGGTGTGATTGCACCAAGGAAGAGTATAAAATTTTGAATTGTTTTTCATCTAGAAAATCACGTAAGTATCTGAACTTAAAAAGTAATGCTTTAATTTTATTTGTGATATTATCTGCAGGTCCCACTTGAGATGCTGATCTACAATAATACCTAGATACTTAATTGATGTTGATTCTGGGATCTGGATGTCATCTATACTCAGTGGTCCTAGATTTGGTTGATGGTTTATATAAGATGTAAATGACAAATAATTAGTTTTTTCTATATTTAGTGTAAGTTTATTAAGTTAAAACCACTTTTTTATTTCTTTGAAATCTTCGTGAATTATAGCTTTCAGTTCATCCCAATTTGGAGCAAAATAAGTTATTACAGTATCATCGGCGAAGCTGATAATATTTCCTTTAGTATTTAGTTTAAGCAAGCTGTTTATATATAGAGTAAATAATAGCGGCCCGAGTACCGTACCTTGGGGTACTCCATAAGTAACAATTCTCTGTCCACTACGTATTCCATCAATATCCACATGTTGGATCCTATTATCTAAATAGCCTTTTAATAAATTAAAAATTTTTCCTCGTAAGCCATAACACTAAAGTTTTTGTAAAAACAGTTTGTGACATACAGTATCGAAGGCTTTAGAGAGGTCGATGAAGATGGAAATTGCGGGGGTTTTTGTTAGTTTTGTTAGTTAGTGCATATATTGCATCTTCTGTCGACCTTTTCTCTCTAAAACCATACTGGTTGTCAGATATTATATTAAATTTATTTAAGAATTTCTTCATTTTTATTTTTATAATGTTTTTGATAATCTTTGAAAATACAGATAATATTGATACGGGTCGATAATTTTGTATCAGTCTTCTTCCCTTTTTTATAGAGGGGTTTTATTATACCAATTTTTAGACACTCAGGAAAGCATTCGTTATTTATAAATTTGTTTATAAGATGCGTGAGAGGTTTAATGATTTCATTTCTAACTTATTGCACAGTTTCTGATTTAATACCATCCCAACCAGAAGCTTTTTTAAATTTTAGTGAATTAATAGTAGTTAAAACTTCTTCCTCATTAGTATTAACTAAATACATGGTACTTTCTAATGTGCCTAGATTTTCGTCGAAGTTATCCGGAGGAACAATTATGTTTGCAAGATTTTGCCCGAGTTCAGTATAGTAGTTATTAAACTTGTTTGCCATGTCAAATTTATCTGTAATTTCTTTGTTGTTTTCTATAACTAACTTTTCAATTTTTGTTTTAGATGTTTTTCTTCCGCAAAGTTTATTGACGCATTTCCACAAAGCTATGGAAGAACTTTTATTTTCTATCACTAAATTATTCATATATGAACTTTTAGCTTTTTGTATTAATGATCTAATTATATTTTTGTAGTTATTATATCTTTCTTTAATGCTAATACTTTCAGGATTTTTTAGTGTTAAGAGGATTTACATTACAAACTAAAAGACCTGCGGGGCAACGGTAGTTTAATAGGTATAAAAATTACAACTTAAGGGTGGAGCCTAAATACTACAAAATTACTTCCGAAACTAAACAAAATCCGCATTTATTCATAATTTTAACAATTGCATGTAAATACGAGGGATGCATATTCTAAACTTTAATGCGCGAAGTTGAGAGAAAGGAACCGAAAAATATTCCACAATAGCACAATATAATATGTATTTTACAATATAAGTATGGTGTAGATTAAAACTTATTTTGGCTGTCGACAAATTTGGTTAAAAAATCTTCTTTTAGAAATATACCTTTCATTTGACGAAAAACGAAGGCCTAAACGAAAAAAAAAAAATATTCCTCATAAAAGTTTCGCCTGTGTATTGACAATGTAAGAGTGCTTTACTTATATTTTTTGCTATTAAATTAACAAAAATATAGCAATTAACAATTACTGATGTCATGGTTTTACAGGAAAGGAAGCAGTCTCTTGACTGTATGCGTCTCTCTCAGGAATGAAATGTATGCAATCTGTTTGACTCTCTTACATTATTTTATAAAGGTATTATTGATTTATCCGCTATGAAGGCTAATAATGTTTTATAGGGTGTATTACTTCATGATTCTTTTTTTTGAGGAAACTAAAAAAATAAAATATATACTATTTATGGAAGGTACAAGCACAGTATATATAAGAATATATATTATAAATAGTAAGGCTATTGCTTTGCAGAATACAATAAATTCCTAATAAAAAAATTCAATAATTAGAAGTATATGAAGCATAAATTAATAATATTAAAATATATAAGTACAGGACTCAAACTAATCAGAATCAGATTCATCACATTAGTCTACATTTTCCAAAACATTAGCGGCTATGATCAAACTATTTCTGCAGTTTTTCTGTGCCATACAAGTGCATTAACCGATGTAGCCAATATTTTTTCTGCATTTGCAAATTTTACTTCCATAGTCTAGAATAGAATAATATTGTTAAAATATTGTACATGTATGAAAATTATCGGTGTATTGTACCTTTTTTGCATTTGCATGATAAGTTCTGTTATTTCTGGTGGCAGGTCGAGCATAATCTTAAGAGTGGGTATCAGGCTTCCATCTTAATCTACTTTTCATTCATACTCTTCAACATTAGGAAGCTGCATCTGGGTCTTTAAAGAGCTTAGCCAAATACTTAGCTGGTAAAAACATCTTAAACAATGTAATCTTAGGGCGTCTTCAGTCAATGGCAATTTAGCAATTATTTTAAAGAGGCCATTAATCCCCTCAAAATGTTAATGAAAGTAACATTGACAATTTTTGAATACAGTTTTATGAAAAATTTTTCAAAATTAGATAATGTGTTTTCAGAGTACCTGCGAATCAGTGCCAAATCCATCCAAAAGGTGATGGTGTTCAAGGCAGGTTTTCCAACAGGTTCTTTTTCCAATGCCAGATAATTGGTTGGTTTTATTACGACCTGTCACAGAATGAAAAGAAGGCAAATTTTTTAGAAGTTTTTTATCCAAATTTAAATCGTGTACTGCTATAAATCGTCACGAGTCTCCTCGCCCTATTATGAACCATATCTTTTTAGTTCAAAACTACTTAAAATAAATTAATAAGACTAGAACATCTGTATCGTTGCAATCAATAATGTAGCGTGATTTCCCCGAGTTTCTGGCTGATAATATGTGCAATAAGATACTAGTATCAGCTTCTTCATGATTTAAATTTAATAAATCGTCTTTTGATTGTTCAAAATTCATCCCATATTTATTGATACTCGCGAATCCATCACTAGATATAAATTTTCAAGAAGTTGCTTTGACAGAAAATGTGTTAAACGTCTTTTATTCAATATCGAATGAATGAACAAGTTTCATTATTCTGGAAGTGGAATATTGGATCTATCAATTTCTATATCAATTGATTTCTGGGATCATCTCTTTTGACGTGTTGTATTTTTGATAGAATTTTCTTTATAATGATTAAATACCACATCTATCTTTTGAGCATTAAATTTATTTTTAAAAATAATCTTTACAAATATATTAGCATATTCTTTAAATGATTTGCAACTTTTGGACTTTCCCAAACCTTGAGCTATTGCTATCCCATCAAAAATGTGACAAGTTTTGCAAGATCACCTAGGTGCAGGTAAATCTTTGTTGGTCATATTACTCTAAAATATTTCCAATAAACTCTTATTTGTAGAGGTGCCGAGATACCCATTTACTGTTAGAGACATGGGAGAGGCTGTTAGATCAAACTTAAATAATTCGTAACAATTTCCTAATGCTTCTGTCCCTATCCTTTGCTAATAAAATATTGTGAAGAAACTATTGACTATGCAAGGATTAAGAAGTCATATTTTGATATCATTTTTGTGTTTGCTTCTTGCAACAACAAATCCGTAATTAAAATGGTTAACGAAAACTTACCCAACTTACTCAAATATATTCAGGCATTCAGCTATAACAGGATGAATGTAGACGTAATAAAAACGTAAAACATGTGTATTTTTCTTCCCAATTTATTAGGAACTTTAATATGTAACACACTTATTAATTTTTTAGTAAAAACAGACAATATGACACTTTGTCCATTGGCACCTAACAAGAAGTTTTATAATAAAAAAATGAAAAAAATCTTAGCATCAATAATGTCATGCATCAGCCGACACGCAGAGAGAAACAGAGCTATACTACGTTTTTCATTTGGGCCTTCCTTTTTGTTAAATGATAAAATTATATTTAAAAAAATTACTTTTTAAACAAATTTTTGAAGGGCTGAAATGTTTTTAAATAAGTATAAAAATTACTCTTTACAAAGATTTTATTATGCATTGGACCAAAAAATAAATATTTTTTTTTTCTATTCGGCGGTATCAATATCTGGATTTTTGATGATAGTGCCCTTCTGCACAGTCTAATTTTGTATTACCTCCGGAATAAGGGTTACCTTATCATAACCTTTTATCTCTGAAAAATTCAGCTTGTGACAAAGGGAGGTAAATCGTTTTCTAGAGCGAATATTTTAATACATACAATCTACTAATAGTAATTGATTAAAAGTAGAAAAGCGTCCATAGTTTAGCAATACATTCCCTTCTATATCACATAATAATATGTCCTCGATACAAAAAGTCAAAGTAACAAAAATAGGAGGCCAATGTAAACAAACAATAAACGGTCCCATGACATTTTGTTTTTTAATATAAACTAGGTTTTTAAAAAATATTTGCTATACCTGTTATTTTTTATATTCAAGCGGATTTATAATATTTAAACTTGGAGTAGCCATGTGTGAGTTAGTTAAATGAAAAGGTACCTTTGGTTTTATAATATTTAGCGATCGCAAATATAATGTTTCAGCATATTATTATTATTATTTATATTTTAACAAAAATTATTTTTATTGTTCGAATAATCTGTTATAATGAGGTACAGCTTCTAGAACAAATTCATAAAAAAAAAACCGTACTGTTAAACTCACTATTTATTTGTCATTCTGTCCCGTACTTCCATGTCTCTATTAGCTCTGCTGTCAACTAGTTCTGGTAAGGCATATTGCATATAATAATTTTGAATTTTATTTTGCACCTTTTCTTCCCAAAAGCTGTTATTATGAGGAATTTCGTCCACTTTTATTTCTCGAGGAGCCCAAATGCACAAAATGCAAAAATCCATTTGTGTAATGTGCAGCTAGCCCTGAATTTGAAAGTACCGATTGTGGTTCCCCTTAATGGTATTATCCTTTTTCCAGAAAGTTATTTTTCTACTGCATATTCCTTCTTCTTCAGTCAACATTCTAGCTTCATATGGACATTTTAACTCTATCATAGAGTTTTTTGTTTTAAATTCCATCTGGACTGGCAGCAACATAATCAAATTCGGAATCAATAAAAGTCCACATATAAAAACTTTTTCTTGCAAATAAATTTCCAAATCTTATTTTGCTCTTGATTTATTGTCCATGTCATATTAAAAGGCTTTAGCAAAAAATAAGAGATTTTATGAGATTGTTTAAAGAATGCCTTTCCTTTTTTTTACAAATGTCTCCAAATTTTAAAACAGCGACTCGTTTTCGTCTTTCATTTTGCTACAATCCACAATCAGCTTGATCTCTTGTCACATTCATTTTTTTCTCATCTATAGACATTATCAAACTTTTTAGAAAATCTTCTTTTGCAACGCGCATAAAAGAGTGTGAGAAATCAAAGCCACGCTCGGAAGCAAAAAAAAGTGATTTACTAAGTTCGAAAAAATATACATTACTTTAACAGCTTAAAGAGTTGTTAACATGCTGGAATTCATTATTCTTAACTCGAAGATGTATTCATTAAAAAAAAAACTCCCGTGCAATATAAAAGTTAATTTATAATTCAAATCTCATTGTATACTTCGGATATATTTTTTTAATAAACAAATGATAAAATTAATTTAAAATAATTGAGTGAAATTACTGTATGTAAAAATAACAAAGTGTACAGACATAAAACAAAATAAATTCAAATCACTTACGTACATTTATCACTTGTAAACAGTAGAATAGGATATACATTTTGTTGGTGTCGCCCTCTAGACGACAAAGATTTTAACGTATTTTTTTAATTTTCATTGAGAAAAATAAATGTTCTAAAAATTAAAAACATATATTGTTTCCTTCTAGCATTTTTAATTTTATTTGTATTTTTTTTTTTTTTTTTTTTCGATAGAAAGATAACTTTTTACATTTTCTCAAAATAAACCGATTCAAATGTTTAAAAAGTGACTCCTTTACCTGTACTTACATAATTTTTCAAAAAATAAATAATTCGTAAAATTGGTGTACTATGAAACCCATTGCATATTATATAAATATGTCTATATTAGTATTACAGAAATGATTTACGTAAAACAGTAAGGTGTACCTACAAATAAGTAAACTTTAATTATCCCTCGTAAAACATCAATAATATATTTTGTAAATTGTTTTCAGTCACAAATAGTAATTTCTTAAAAATCTAACAGAGGCGCCCTTGCCAGACGAAAAATCTTGCAATGTAAGGGTTTCGTAGTACCCCACTTTTAAAGTTTATTTTTAAGTATTTTGAAAAGAAAAAATTACATACGTGTAGATAAAGATTAAATCTATGCTCCTCTGGAATCACTTTTTCAAAATTCAATTTAGTTTTTTCTAAAAAAATTGAGAAAATGGATCAAAAAAGTCGAGTTTTGTGTTTTTTTTTTTTTAGAAAAAACAGATTGAAATTTTGAAAAAGTGTTTCCAGAGGAGCACATATTTAACCTTTACCTACACGTACATATCTTTTTCTTTCAAAATATGTCAAAAATAAACTTTAAAAGTGGGGTACTACAAAACCCTTGCATGCTCTGCTCTAAAGCCAAGTAAATACTCCTCTTAAGATGTATAATTTATTTTTTTCTTCTATAGATTTAGCTAATGTTGCAGTCATCCATTGCTTTCTTATAGACTGTTTTTATTTTTTATTTTTACCGATTTAGTATTTTTAGTTATGTAATTATTTAACCTATTTATGAATAACTCGAAATTGTCACTTCCATTATTTGAATTATATAATTCTTCCCATTTTTTATTTTTTAGATCTAATTTTAAAATATTGTAATTTATGTAAGTTTTATATGTTGGGATATTTGGGTTATTGATTTCTGTATTCATGTTATATGTTAAGGCTACCGGTGAGTGATCTGTAATATCATTTATAAATATAAAACTGTTGTATTCGTCTATGTTGTTATTTGTCTTTAGGAAAAGATGATCTAGGCAAGTTTTACTAGTTGGTCTAGTTATCTTATTTATATATGAAATAAAATTGTACGAGTTGAGGCAATTTTTATAGTCTTCCACATGTACTTCGTTACTTAAAAGAATAATGTTCATATCTCCTATGATATGATTTTGTTGATTTTTACAGTTTTGTAGATATTTTAATAATTCGATATTAAACATATCAGGTGTTTGAGTAGAGTTAGGGGATCTGTATATCGCGGTTAAAAAAAGATTATAATTTTTAAAGGAAATATTAACTTCTTCCGCTTTACACTGAACTATAAATGTGGTGTTGAATTTGTAATTTAAATTTGATTTTATGTATATAACTATACCATCATTTCTGTTAAAAGTTCCATCGTTATATAAAACATCATACCCATCTAAAGAAAATACATCTATTGAATTTGAAAGTTGGAACGATTCTGTCAAATAATTACGTGAAAATCAGATATAATAGAATTTAGAAACAAACACAACTTATCATAGTTTTTACTTAGACTACGTATGTATTATTTTAAAGTCTTTGACTAATTTTGTTAAATATAAAGTATTAAATAGAGATATATTTTCAATAATTTTGGTATCAATCTTTTTATGATGATAATTTTGAATATATTTATTCATTTCTCAAGGATCCAAATCGTGTTCTAGGATTTGCACCAGTATTTTTTGGTTTTCCTCCCTTTGGAGTATTTTCTACTTGATTGTTGTGTGTCTTCGTCTTTTCTTCTTTTTTCTCTTCATTTGTACTGTTTTGAATTACCGGTGGTATTGGGTTTTGAACAGATATGGTTGGAGTGGGAGTCTCAGGAGCACTGTTAGGGTGTACTTGACTCCGTGTAGCTTCCGCTTCAGCTTCAGCCTGTTCAAATTCTAGTAATTCTTGAACGGTTATAACTTTGTTATCAACAAATAGTCTTTCCCCTTTGATGTAGCACCTATTTGTATTAGTTCTTAGTCTTTTGAGATGTCTTTTGAGATGTCTTTTTAGTACGTTATTTGCTTTACGTTGGACTGTTGTGAGGTCGTGCGAGATAGTTAAGTTAGTACCTTTTAATTTTGTACAATTACGAAGAACTTTAACTTTCGTAAAAGTGGATAGAAACTCTACCTTAATAGGTGCTTGAGGTGAATTTCCTAGGCTATAAACGTTGTTTATCTGATCAACCCCTAAATCGGTATTAAGTAGATCGTTTAATTTATTGCAAATATTTTGATTTGATATATTTGGCACAATTGGTTTTATACCAAATATAACAATATTGTTTTTCTTATTTTGGCGCTCTAAATATTCTACCTTGTCTTGTAATATTGAGTTTTCTTTCTCTAAAGTTCTAATTTTCTCGGTTAGTTTTTCTTCAATTTTAAGTAAAATTTTAACCTCGCTGGCTTCTATAAAGTTTCTTAATTTTTAAATTTCTTCTAATAACTGTGTATTTGTTGGTTGAGACATTTTTAGTGTATGGACACTTTTAAGTTCCAGATATACACTGTTATCTTTAATTGTAAGATTTATATTGCTGATACTGTTAATGGTTTATTTTGATTTCTTTGTTCGAATTTTTGGCTATTATCAGTTTATATAAAGAAGTAGAAACGAAAAAATAGAAACCAACAATTAGCGCGACGATAAAAATTCGATTTTATGCAGATAAACCTTGATTTCGATCGAATGTATACTGGAGAAGGTCTAAATTTTTATAATTTATTTCAAAATTTCTTTAACAAAGTTTTGGTATTCGCGAAAAAAGATTTAACAAATTATAACGATCCACATACACAAGAACTGTTAGATTAGTTAGATGGCATTCAAGAAGATGGTTAGTTTTATATTTTTATTATTTAAATTGTTATAGTAAGTCAGTGGCTTTTATTAATATTCCTAATGCTTTAATATATATCTGATAGTCATTTAAACTTTATTATTCAAAATTAAACTTTTATTTTGTCAAAATCAACGCATTGGCAGCAAAAAAGACGCAAGTATCTCCTTACATAAAATAAAGTATATTGATGAGCCTATATTTTATATTAATAATTTTTCTTTTCACACGTTTTCTAATCTAATATTTATTTTAACTTACTTTATATTACATTACAGATTCCAAAATTGCAACACAAGTTATGCTTCTTCCTCATTTAATTCCCCCAAAAAGCCGTAGAGTAGTTGCAAAAAAACATTGGAAGTTTTCTTCAATACAAGAAGCTATTGAAAGTCTACTGGTGCTCGCTAAAGTAAGTAGGTAATTATTAAGAGTATTTATTATAACAGAGGTTTTGAAATTAGTACATAAATATTTTAAGTAAATTAAAGAATCTGATGTGTCCAACACATGACTTTCCTATCTAGTTATTACAGGCTTTTTCCTGTTATTTTGTATAATCTATTGTACCCACCCCTGTAAATATTTAGAGGATAAACTAAATACATACATTTTTTAAACACATCTTACTCCAAACACTTTTTTATATTTGATGTTTGTCTCTTTATCCGTTTTTGAACTTAAATTCAAAATTTACACTTTTCCTTAAATATATCGAATACGGTAGGAAAATTTAAATTAAAATTTATTTAATTTTACTTTTTGTCAAATTTCTCGAAAACGGAGCATTTAAGAAACATATCGTTGGCGAAACCCTAAAACTATGTAACTCCATTTTTACAAATTTTATAGGACAGACAAAAAATATTCTTTTTTAAACTGGTTTAAAAAAAATGTATTTTGTCTCTCCTATAAAATTTGTTAAAATGGAGTTACACAGTTTTCGGGTTTCGCCGAGGATATTGTATAAAAATATAGAAAATACCATCCCAAGCAACTCTTATTTGAAAATGTTCTTCAATCGTAAATAACAGATATATTCTATAAAGGTGAAAAACGGTCCCCTATAAAGTACCCCCCAGATGTTCCGACTACAATCAAAATCTAATTAGCTTACAGCAGAGGGGATTAAACCTCAAGTTTTTCTCTTCATCTGCTTTTGAGTTATCTTGAAAATTCAAAATTTGCACTTTTCCTAAAATATCTCGAATACGGACCATTTTAATAAAATTATGTTTGGAGCAAAAAATATGGAGAATAATAGCAAACTTAAAAATCCTTCGAAAAAAATCATGATTTCTATACTTTCCTTATATGTATACAGATAGGAAAGTAAAAAATAACAAACTTAGTTTATCTTACATTAAGAAATATTTACTATGAACGTCCTTTATTTCAGTGTATTTCTTGAGTTTGATATAATTTTATTTTGAAGAAAAAATGAATGAAACAATATTTTCTCAATGTTTATGCTAGTATGTTTAGTTTATACAAAATTCATAACTGACACTATATTGGTAGTTTTATATAAATATTAAAGCATTCATGCTATTATGAAACACGCTGCTTACATAGAATATAATTTGTTTTTTACTGTTAGAACCCTGGTGATATAAAAGAAAATATAGCCGCACAGAAAACAACCTGTTCATTGGGATCACCCTGTAAATCTAGTAAAATCTTAATTCAAGACATCGGATTGTTTATAATTAAAAAAACTACCAAGTCTAAATAGAAGACACGTAGTGTTCAAATTCAAGTAAAACCTTTGGCTTAAATAGAAAATCCATATTAACAAAATTCTCGCAGAAAGAACCGAATTTACACAAAATTTTCGAAGAAAGAACCGAGTTTACACAAAATTTTCCATATAAGAATCATAACTCCTACAATGAAGTAATCATATTCTTGATATTAGTATTTCAGTTCTAGATGAAGAGAATATCATCTTCAAATAGACAATTAATATTCTTAATTGAAGTTATTTATATTATAAAGTTTCTTCGCAGAAGACATTTATGCCCAAGAGATTTGTTTTTAATCAAATGCATATTCTTTAATAAAGAAGGATATTTCTTTGTTAAAAAAAAATATATATATTTTTTTTTTTTCGGGAAGAAAATGTTTCCTTCGTTATATACAAATCACAACCGGTCTTAAATCAAATCAAATTGATTTAAATGAAGCAATTTTTTTTGTGTGTACGCACCATAGCCCTCAGAAAGTCTAGATACCGCTTGGCGTATGCTGTCAATACAAAAAATCTGGGTAGCTATTCTTGAATTCGAGGGAATAGAAAACCGGTTTTGCCTCTTTATCTGCAACGCGCAAAATTTGTATTTTTGTCTCATTCTTCCCTCAAAATTTCTACTCCCTGAGATTCAAGAATAGATACCCTGATGTGACCAACACATGACTTTCCTATCTAGTTATTACAGGCTTTTTCCGGTTATTTTGTACAACCTATTGCAGCACCTCCATAAATGTTTAGAGGATAAAATAAATATATACATTTTCCACATACATCTACCTCGAAACATTTTTCTATAGATATTCATTGAAAATGAAAATACTGAAAAATTTAAATTTAGCACTTTTCCTACAATTTTTCCATTACGGTCCATTTTAGAAAAATCATGTATAAACAAAAATTATAGAGATCGATATCGCAAACAACTTTTATTTCAACAATTTTCATAAAAATCAGAATTTTGCACATTTTGTCAAATTTCTCGAATACGGACCATTTCAGAAAATGTTTACATAAAACAAAAATTATAGATAATAATATTAGAAATAACTTTTATTTGAACAAATTTTTTCTCCAAACATAAATAACAGATATATTCCATAAAATATAAAAACGGCCCCCTATAAAGTACCCCCCCAGATGTTCCGACTTTGTCCAAAATCTAATCATTTCACGTCAGGCCTAAATAAAACTTAAGTTTAAAATTTAATGTTTTTTTCTTTATCCGTTTTTGAGTTTTCTTCAAATTTCAAAATTTACACATTTTCTCAAATATCTCGAATATGGTCCATTTTAGAGAAATTATGTATAGAATAAAAATTATAGAGAATTATATTACAAACAATTATTATTGTTTGAACAATTTTTATAAAAAAATATTTTTTTACATTTTGTCAAATTTCTCGAATACGGACCATTTTAGGAAAATTTTGTATAGAATAAAAATTTTAGATAATAATATAAGAAGTAACTTTTATTTAAAGAATTTTCTTCCCCAAACGTAAATAACAGATATATTCCATAAAATATAAAAATTACCACTCATAAAGTACCCCCCAGATGTTCCGACACTGCCCAAAATCTAATCAGCACATTGGACGCTGGAACAAAGCTTAAGTTTGAAATTTGGTGTTTTCCTGTGTATCGGTTCATGAGTTATGCGACACACAGACACACACACACACACACACACACACACACAGACACACACACACACACACACACACACACACACACACACACACACACACACACACACACACATACACACACACACACAGACATCATCGCGAAAATAGTCAAAACGGATTCAGGGGACCTCAAAACGTAAAAATCCGTCGAAAACTCGAGGTCGAAAAAAATCACACACACACACACACACACACACACACACACACACACACACACACACACGCACGCACGCACGCACGCACGCACGCACGCACGCACCCACACACACACACACACACACACACACACACACACACACACACACAAAGGTCTTCATGCTTTAACAACATTGACATTGCAAAAGACCAATCTGAATAGTTTTCACCACCTCGTAGTTTCTCGAAATAAGGTAGAGAAGCTGACGAACTCTCGGCAGAAATCTCGTTTGGCATGCTTTACAAAATGTCCAAGAAAAATAATTTAATAAGTTAAATGGGATCCTGGGCCCATAACCTGTAGGAAAAATGGATAATTTTAAAATATATACAACTTTTATGATTTGATCTGTTAAAACCCAACGTTAACAGTACTTCATTAATTCTTTTATTCCATGATCGAGCAGACTGCTTCAATCCATAGAGTGCTTTGTGAAGAAGGCATACTTTTTGTTCCTCCCCTTCAACAATGAACCCTTCTGGCTGATACATGAAAATTTCTTCCTCCAGGTCCCCATTAAGAAAAGCAGTCACTACATCTAGATGCTCCATTTCAAGAGTATATTTAGCAGCCAAAGCAAAAAGTAGACGAATCGAAGAATGACGAATAACGGGAGAAAAAGTCTCAAAATAATCGATTCCATACTTTTGCGTAAAGCCTTTAGCAACAAGCCTTGCTTTGAATCTGGTTATTTCTCTATTTGCATCACGTTTCAGTTTAAAAATCCATTTGGATTTTATAATATTTTTATTATTCGGTTTATTTACCAGCTCCCAGGTGTGATTCTCCATAAGCGAGTCAAACTCACTTTTCATAGCGGCCTTCCACTCGCTACTGTATTCTCCAGATATAGCTTCATTGACAGTTTCAGGTTCCTCCGGTTCTTCAACTTTACATATAGTTTGGTAAAGTATAAAGTCTGGATACGTTTTAGGAACACGTTCTCGCTGTGAATATCTAGGCTCTGGAGGTAGTTCTATAGTTGGGGTTTGTTGTTGTAAGGCGTCCTCTTCTTCACTGATATCGGCGTTATCGTCCACAGCTTCTGGAACTTGCATTGCTTCCAAATCTTCTTGAAGAGGTATTTCTTCGAAATTTGAAGACGAACTCAGAGAAAATAAGTCATCTAAAGCAACTATACTTATGCTGTTACTCGCCGGCAGGCTAAGATTGTCATTGTAAAAATTATTTTCCCAAAATTCAACGTCTCGAGCCCTTACAATTTCCTGAGTTTGAGGATTGAAAAGTCTATATGCTTTAGATTCTTCGCTGTAACCCAAAAATATCAGTTTTTGGCTTTTTGCATCAAGTTTGTTTCGCTTTTCTTTAGGAATATGAGAAAAAGCAATGCAACCAAATACTTTTAAATGGCCGAGGTCTATTTTATTACCGGACCATTTTTCTTCGGGCGTAACACCAGGTAAAACTTTGGTAGGAGACCTATTAATTAAATAAACGGAAGTATTAACAGCTTCTGCCCAAAAACGATGATCGCATGAAGCTTCTTGCATCATAGTTCTTGCTTTTTCCATTATGGTTCGATTCATTCTCTCTGCTACGCCATTCTGTTGTGGAGTATATGGAACAGAGAACTGATGCAATATTCCTGATGTTTTAATCAAATCTTGGAAACTTTTATTAGTGAATTCTGTACCATTGTCGCTCCGTATCTTTTTAATTTTTTTGTTGGTTTTGTTTTCTACTTTTATTTTAAAATCTTTAAAAAATGATTTGGTTTCATCTTTTGATTTAAGAAAATAAACGAACACCTTTCTTGTACAGTCATCCACAAGACTGAAAAAAATACTTGGAGCCACCCCAAGAAGTAACGGGCATTGGTCCGCATAAATCCATATGCAAAAGATCTAACTTTTCCTTTGACATCTTATGTTTGTCATTTTTGAAAGGACGACGGCTTTGTTTTCCCTTAATGCATGGTGCACACTGAATTGGTTCTACTTCATATTCGAAATTAACACCTGTACCAAGTTTGTCACGGAGTAAATTCATGCTAACTCGATTAAGGTGTCCAAGTCGTTTATGCCACAAGATATGTGATTCTACTTGTTTCATTGCATAAGCATGTTCTGCTACGTCAAGCCGATATATTCAATCAATTCGACTAGCGGTAGCTTGAATATTGCCTTGGAAAACAAAATCATGAGAATCTATTATTTTACATCCATCTCGATCAAATACAGCAACATAGCCTTTAGAAATCAGCTGACTAACTGACAAAAGATTCGAAGCTAGGTTAGGAACATATGTGACATCGGCGATCATTGTAATATTTGACTTTAAATGAACGGGAAAATCACCAATTCCTTCACTGTAAAGAGTTTGATTGTTAGCAACACATACTTCCAAGCCATTATTAGTCTCGTTCGTAAAGTTAATGAGCCAATCTTTTCGATAAGTCATGTGACTGGAAGCTCCTGAATCAATGTACCATTCTTTCAAGCTTGTCTGACATCCTAAAGCCGTGATCAGGGCTGCGACTTTATCATTAGGATTATTGTTCTG